>WAAB01008627.1:0-43154 GCA_013389865.1 Piaya cayana
TTATTCTATGACTCTATGAAAACCCTGTCAGAAGTCCAGCGCGGCTTGGTGGATGGGGGAGGCAGAAGATGGAATCCCATCTGCACCACCCTGTGAGAGGTGGCCTTGCAGTAGGGGCTGTGGCAGAGTTTAAAGCTAGACAGGTGTTGTGGTTTGAGCTAAATTGGAGTCAGTTTTGAGACTAACTCAGTTGCTGCAAGTAACTTAATTATCTGAAAACTTACTGCATGTTTTTGAGACAGTGGTGTTCTCTAAAATGACAACACAGGGCACTGGTTTGCAGAAAGGCCAATGCTTACACTTAGCCAAGGCTGCCTCAAGCTGGCAGAAGGGAGCTGCACCTGTGAGGAGGGGCAGATAGGCCAAGTGACCCTATACTGACCAACAGAGTATTTCATCCAATATGCATCATATTTGATATAAAATAGAGAGATCACAAGATTCTCTCTCTCTCTCGTGCGATGGCTGATGTCCAGTGAGGACTTCATCTGCCTGGTTGCTCTTGATCCTGGTTCTTTGCATTCTTGAGTCCAGTTCCCTACTAGCCGTGGGCCCATCCCCTCGTGTCTGCTCTGCAGCATTTGTGGTGACATACAGCCATTGATGGATGGGGGCGCGATCTCATATATTTGTATATATTTTATTACTTTCTAATTATTTCCATTATTATTGTTATTGTTGTTATTTCATCAAAGCTGTAGTTTTAGTTTCCAACCTGCAAGTCTTTCTCCTCTCATATTCCTTGTCAGGGATGGGAGTTCAGAGTCCAGCTGCACAGTTTTAACTGCTGAAATGTATCCAGTCTGGGGTTAAACCATGTCCAGTGGTCACCTCATGCTGGATGAGGCTTTAAGCAACCTGATTCAGTGGAACATGTCACTGCCCATGGTGGGGACGGGGAGTAGAACTGGGTAATCTTTAAGGTCCCGTCTGACCTAAAACATTTTATGATTCTATGTCTTGTTTTGGGTTGAGTTAGCAATAGAGCCAGTCAGAGAGCAGTAAAGTAGCAGCTGAAGGGGCTTTGCATGCTAGGAGGATTCTGGAGATGGACTAGACAAGGGCACTGTTCACGCACACTTGTATCAGAGATTTAAATTGAACAGGGCTCAAGGCAAGGCTGGTAGAGATGAGGGGATCCAAGTGTGTTGGAGGGGATGGAAACAGAAGGATTGGGAACACTTAAAGCTGTGAATGGGGCCTGAGTGTGCAGAGTTGGACAACTTAAGCATAGGCAGAGATGAAGGTTGGATTTTGCAGGAGCATGGTAAGCAAATGAGAAATACAGTGGGGTGCTCAGAGGGTAAATATCCATTGAACTGAGGGAAAATGATTTTGCATTTTCTTCATTTTACTTTTGATTGATTAAGGTACCATATGAACCATCTCTTCTCTTTTTCACTTTTTGCCTTTCAAAAAACCTTTTTCTTCTCTTGGGATCACAGAGCTCAGTCTTATGCAGTGTTCTATCTTTCTGGCGTAACAGCTGACAAAAAAAAGTGTTAGTGACAAAAAAAGTGTTAGTGTTGCTTGTTTTCTTTGGCAGAAATCTGCTGCTGTGTGACGTTGAGAAAAAGATGTCCAGTACCTTTCTCACACCCTTTTCTGTTGTATTTATTGGTTGAAATATTAAGTTCCAGTACCCTAGTGAGTGTTTTCATTACCACAGATAACGAGACTTTCCTTCAAAACATGAGAGGGAAGAAACTGTCCATACCTCTTGGAGAAAGAAGAGATGACACAGCACTTCATTTCATTGAATGGGATGAGAAAGTGTAGTAATCTGTGTGTCTATCTGTGCATGTAAGTGAGAGACAAAAGGTTGGAGCATATCCTTATGCAGCCTTCAGAGCAAACGCCAGGAAAGAATCTTCCTCATACAATGCAATGTGTATATACCAAATATATATGTCACTGCCTTTTATGTGTCCATAGGAATTTATGTCTGGATATATGCTTTTTTCCCCCCCTACCAATCTTTTTGTTAGGAAATGTCAAAAGAAGCTAGTTTCCTACCAACTTCTTTGTAGTAATCTGGTACTTCTCCAGAATTTTATTGCATATATTCTCATGTCACAGTTGTTCTCAGAAACAAGGTACCTCCCCCCCCAAAAAAAACTTTGCAACTAGTTTGTTCATCGGCTACTTTGATTTTGAGATTGTGTAGTTTTTATGTGAATAGCTAAATCAGTTGCCTTTGAGAGGACTATTCACATACTTAAATTGCTTAAACATGGGCTTCAGCTGCAGATTATCTGAAGACATGCTCTTGACTATCTTGGTATCTATGTGTTTATAAAGTTGTCGATAATATATCACTTAATAATAGACAGCTAAAAAATTAGCTGAAGGGGAAGTTCAGAGACTTTCCCAAGTCAGATCAGGCTTTACGGTCAAGACCTAAAGCTTTTCCACTTTGTGTGTTCTAAGTTAAACACTTTCTTTTTCTGGAAACTTGGAAGCAGGTAGCTGCAAAAGAGTTCAAGCTGCCATTCTAATATGTCAGCTTGAGTGTTGTATATATCAAGTGTGCTGTTGATACTCTGCAAAATATAATTGAATTATGCAATATCAGTGTCAGTCCTGTGAGATAATGTTGCCATGTGACCCTGGACAGATTTAGACAGGGGCGTTATTATTACTATTAAAAGGTGTGAGAACTTTGAAAGCATATCAAGGTGCCTGCAGAATTCCTGCTATAGTGTGTGATCATTCTAACTTAGATTACTTAATTATACCTAAACTGATCCTAGTAATTGCAGTCCACATTTCCCTTGACATTTCAAACTGTCTAATTTTACTTAGAGGTATCAACTGAATGAGTCAGAATTATTCTTTAATGCAGTAACTCTTTTCTTCTTTTGACTTAATTTGTTTTGCTTTATTTGAAAAGGAAGAAACATTCATTATATATTTTGTTCTAACTTTCTATTTTGACTGTCAACACTTACAGCTTGAGAGGGGGGGTTTATCTGTGCCATCTGTGGGCCATATTGCACATTAGATGGTAGGATAAAATCTATAACAAGAATGTTTGGGGACAGAAAAGTCTTTCAGAGTTTGAAGCTATGATACTCACAACACAAATGTGCAGAGCCACTTGTGTATCTGAAACAGAAGATGCAGAATGCCAAAGCAGCTGCTGGAGGGAAATAAAGGAGAGACCACACAGTTTGGGGAGCATACAGGCATTGAGAACAAAAGAATACTTGAGGGAACAAGAAAGTGCAATTTCAAGCAGTAAGAAACTGGAGTCAGTCCATAGGAATTATTGACAGCAGACATGTAGTCACAGAACAATTAGAGGCTCACTTTGGGAAGCAAGGTCAATTGATACTGAGGTAAAGAGGCAGCATCAAATTAAGCACCTGGTTTAGCAAGCAGCATTTTCTGATCCCTGACTAGGCAAAACAGAATAAAACTCTCATTCATGGGTTAGGGTTTGGCCATTTTCATATTCACAAGGCAAGATACCATCATCTATAGTACCTCTTGTTACAAAGGACTGTGTAAGAACACAATGTGACACTACAGTTTGTGCCCAGATTGGTGGGCTCCCAGTGGAACTACAGAGATGAGCGGTATCCTCCTGTCCTGAGCTTTCATAATAGACTGAAGTTCCCTCTGCCTTTAGATATCTTCACTTTCTTCATGTTTTCTAGTTTTGAGGGGAGCAGGAATAAGATTTTGGATATTGTGTTCTAAATACTGTGGATAGTAGGAATGGTCAGTTCCCTCCTTCCTGGTCATGAGCGCAAACTTCCAAACAGACTTCAAACATTTTTTTTTCCTGAAGGTCATCAGTTCATCTTAACTCATTCTCTGATCTAAGGCTTGTATTTCTATATCATGCCTGTTATATTTAAATATTCGTTGATGATTTGGTGTATCTAACCTCAGAAATTAGGTGTCAGGAAGCATGAACAAATAAATAAATAGACACACAAGAGAACACTCTAATTTCTTGTTACTCATGAACATGCTAAACCCAGTATTTTCTGCCCTAGAAACATTAGAGTGAATGTTTGATTTGATCCAACCTACCAAACATTAAATTTTGCCTAACTGAAGTGTATGAATTGCACACAGCTTTGCAATGGCTTTGCAAACTTTGCTTTGACTTCCTTTGTCAAGGCTAAAGTGAATTCCACTGTGCTGATGGGTATTTCTGTTATGAGCCTTCTAAATAACTTCTCTATTTCTGCATTAATCAATAATGGTCTTTTATGATTCATTATACTTTTATCCCTTTGTCATTATGATGTGAATTATTATTTCCCTAGTTTGTTGTACTACAAAGTTGTATTGAGTCTGTTTAACATCGAGGTTTCTATTCCTTCTTGATTTTGATTGGATTTTGCAGAATGACCACTGTTATGAGTTAATCATTTCACAAAAAGAAACAGACAATTGTATACAAGTCCTGGAGCTAATTACTAAAATCTCAGTCTGATTGCTTTAAATGATTCAAAAAGGGTCTTCTGATTACAGTTGGATTTGTTCTCTTTAACTACATTATAAAGAATTCCATGTATCTTTGAAAGGATGGGTAGAACAATTGTGGTGTCCATAGTTCTGAGGACTTGCTCCCTCAAATCTCAGGATATCTAGATATGGGTTAGTCTTTTGTTCATTAGGAGATACTATAAAAAAAAAAAAGTTTTGCCATGGCTGCTCAGATAATTGTGTGCATTTAAAAGCAATACTGCCTTCTGTTTAAATGTTTTCAAAATGCAAGACCATGTCAAAAGACATCTCAACAAAATGGAAAAGTATGCATAATACTGACTATGCTGTAAAATAGCTCAGCTCTGCTCTGGGTCTTTCACCATCCCCTGGGTTGCATCCTCAGACACCACTGAAACTTAGATCCATTACCCCTAAATAATATGTCTCCATTGTCAAACACATAATGTAATCAAACCATTTTATAGCTTAGAGTGAAACAGAGCTTACTTACAGAGGAGGTAGTCTTGCCTAGCGTTAAGCTGCCTAAAACATGAGCTCTAATCTATCTTTATTTATAGACAGTGACAATAACTTGGCAGCTCCAACAGGCAGTTTCATCCTGTCGTTAAATGAACACTTCCAAAAGGCAACTTTTGAAAGAGCTTAGAGACCTGGATTAGAGTGCACACCTAGACACAACCGATACTGTGTGAATGCAATCCCTCTCCTTGTGATCAACTGATCATTTATTATAGGGTTGTAAAAAAATTCCCCCCACTATTCCCCATTTGACAAGTGCAATAGAACCATTCATGGGGATTTTAAGTCCTCTGGAAAACGATAACTGCCAGTTTCATATAAGTAATTAAATGTAGAGCTTACAAAAGCATTTTTTGTTTGTTTGTTTGTTTGTTTCATGGTGCTGACATGGTTTGACAAATGAAGCTCAACAGTAAAGGATTTATTTAAATTCCTAATTTGTGACGTTTCCTGTAGCTGCTGTCAGTGAGAGAACAGAATCTCATCAAAGTCAACATGTCAGTGCTGGCTGATATTAGGATATTTATTCTGCACTCAGCTGGGGAATGGCAGCAAGCTCACATGCTACTTTATATTTGCTGCCTTTTTATTCAATAGTTATTTGCTCTTCATTAGAGGTTCTGCTCATGAACTAATCAGAATGTTCACAATAGCAGATAAAATGGCCCTGAACCTGTACTGGAGTCAAACCATGGAAGCTGAGCATTTTAAAGGTAAAAACCAGACATCTCAGAATTACAGTACCCATGGCCTTAGTGTGATGTTTGTAGTGCAAGGAGTTTGTAGTGTTTTGAATACTTCAAATATTACATTTTTCACTACCTAGAATCAATGGAGGTTTATCTATCTAGGGTATCAAACTTCCATCTTGATTTGTGATTTTGATCTGCCAGAAAGCCATGGATATGTTTGAGCTTTTGCAGTTTTTGCAGACAGAAGACATTTTTGAGGCAAGGTGAATAAGACTGCACAAGCCTTAAGCATTCTTGGTTTTGTCACTGTTCCCTGTACACAGACAAAATGCCTACTTATAGCAGCTTGCAGTAAATTCCCCAGGTGTGTTTAGCTGCTGGAACTAACAGTCACTCCCCTCTCAGTTTTTCTATCAGGTCCTTACACATCATGGTAGACCAGAATTTATCCTTAAGAAAGTCTTAGCTGCTAAGTGAAGTTAGTCCAGCATTCATTATATCTTAACAGGCTCGAGTACTGTCAGCAGCAGATCTTTCTCTTAGTCTTACAGAGGCAAATCCCTGAGCCTACAGAGCTGTCTACTCCCATGGTTATAAATTTCCCATCTTCTCCAAAGGGATTTACACACGTATGTGAATGCAGAGATGGCTTGGCTCAGTTCTCTTGAAGCACAGAGAGGAAGGTAGGAGTGTGCTGTGGTGTGTGACCTGCCAGCTGGCTGTTCCACGGTGGAGGTTTCCCACACAGCTTCAGGAACATGTCTAACAGCTGCCACACCTCTCACAGGCATCTTCTAGGGTCTTTGTGTTGAGCTGTTTTAACCTGCACTCCACAGGTGTGTAGACACAGAGTATTTCAGCTACTCATCTCCCAGCTGTTTCTCTTGTTTCTCAAAGAAAAGGGGGAAAAAAGAACCTAACAAGTTAAGCGTTGCAGTATCTATATGCTTACAAACCTTCTTGCAAAAGTATATTTGTCTATGAATTATAATGTATTAAGTATAAATACCTTTGTCTAACTACCTCTCTACTTTTTCTTTCTCTATGTGTAACTTTCCTGGGAGATTAACTTAGGTTAATGTCTTGTAAACTTACTGGTTTTAATTCTGAGTTACATTCATCAGAGGGTCAGGGAGTTTGGTTGTTTTGTCCAGATTAGTATCATTTGCTGTCTTTCACTATATTACCATCTCTCAATCACATGGCACTATCAAACGCGCAGTGAGTTACGTTTGCTAGCACCTTGCTAAACAGCTTTTGCACTTCTAAGGGTCTTCTGGTGGCATCAATGACATGGAATCAGTGGAAGGTCCCTACTTGCATTTTGAAAGCAATCTGGGCTGGGATTTGGACTAGGGTTGGTCAGCAGGGAAGGCTGTTGCTGCCCAACGCCCCTGCATTGCTTCATCTTGGAACCCACAACAGCCAATATGTCAGCCCCCAAGTCTCAGCTCAGACAGGATTAGATCCTCAGGACTGTAACATGGGATTGTGACTGTGCGCTTGAGAGAGTTGTCTGATTAGTCCCCAGCCTGTTCCTTGCCAAAAAGAAAACTCTGACATAAGAAGCTGAAGTAAACTTCAGCATGCCAAAACTGGGGCCCTCAGCACAAGAAGGATGTTGAGGCTCTAGAGCAAGTACAGAGAAGAGCAACAAAGCTGGTGAAGGGTCTGGAGAACAGGCCTTATGAGGAGAAGCTGAGGGAACTGGGGTTGTTTAGCCTGGAGAAGAGGAGGCTGAGAGGAGACCACATTGCTCNATGGTTTAGTGTTTGATAGGAATGGTTGGACTCGATGATCTGGTGGGTCTCTTCCAACCTGGTGATGCTGTGATGCTGCTGTGATGTTTTATTTACTGGTTTATTTATTGGGTTTTTTTCACACGGGTTTCTCAGTACCTCCTGCCAGTTAAACAGACAGGATCATGATAGCTGCCAGGAGGGAAGGAAACCTGCCTGCTTCACTGTTGGTTAAAAACAGTTCCAAAACCAGATGCTGTCTGGTCGGCCAAAAGAGGAAGAAAAATCCCCAGGGCTACAAAAACTGGACCTATTAATGCTGTGTGTTATTTTTAACAAAAAAACAGTTAATCTCTGTTCATTTCCATTATTATGTCCTTATTGTCTAGAATGGTCCATGTCCCAGCAGCTCTACAGAAAGACTAAGTCCAGGTTATGCAAAACAAATCCCTCTGGGGATTTATTTACAATAGGTTTTGTTCATCCAAAGTAACAAAAAGACAGCTAAGTCTGTTGCTGTGTTCACTCATGACACTTAGCAATCTATGAACTTGACATAAAATATTAGACCACATAAGACAGACTTCTGCTTCCAGACCAGTAGATTTTTCAGATCAGCAATGTATGGTATGCATGGTATCTCTGCCCTCCTTTGTTTTCTTTTTTGTTTGTTTTGTTTTCCCTTATCCCTCAGGGAATTATTTTCATTATAGGTAAATTCAGTCTCACTTAACATTTTGTAGTTGAAAATCACAAGATTGCTTTTGGGTTTAGGCACCCCAAATTAAGATAAGGCATACTGCCATCTACCTCAGCAGGAACCTCTTCAAGAGACCACCTGTGAGTAACACTTTTCCTGATGTACCAAATGTGCTGTATGGTGTCTCACAGATGGTGGCTCCAGCTGTCATGGGAACTTGTAGTGTTGCCAGACATCTGTATTCTTGGTGTTTGGGTCCTGTCTGCATCTGCTGTGATCATCAGCACCAGGAACTTGAACATTAGGCAAAAGTAAACTTGAAAATCACAAGCCTTTGACCTTTTCCATTCCAAGGGAAGTTGAGAGTAGGAGGAAAAGTGTATCACTTGTGAGTGGAAGACTTGAGGAAGGAGTCCAGTGCTATCAGCAAGTCAGAGCTGAAAGCAGACAGATATTAGGAATGGTTTATAAAATCTTTCAGGATTAGAGGGGTACTACTAGAGGGGATACCAGAAATTGCTAAAATTGTCATGAGAAGATGGACGTGAAATGGAGACAGGTGAACACAATGGTCATTAAAGTACTGGTTGAAACAGAGTCAACTTTGCCTTCATCAAACAATTTGGTCATCTACCTGGTCACTTAACTGCCTGCTGACTGGGAGAACAATGTTGATACTCAAATCTTATCTGGTTTCACTGGAGACAAGTTGCTGAGCAACCAGTTAGACCAAGAGTGTGCTGAAGAATGTAAATGCTACCTCCCTGCAAAGAAGTTTGTCCTTCATCACTTCGCCATCAAGCACACTGCCTTCTCCTGTAAACACCAGTTGACACTTTCCTATCAGGGAATAAGGGAAATTCCACCACGAAATTAGGGGAGGAAAAATCCTTTCAAGCACTGGTTGCCTAGAGGGACAGAGGAATTTCCATCCTTGGACATATTTACAACTTGACTGGAAAAGACCCTGAGCAGCATGTGCTAACTTGGCCCTGTTCTGAGCAGGGGTCTGGAGGAGATTCTCTCCAGTAGCCCTTTTTTTCCGTCATCAGCAAGCAACTGTATACTGGCTCAGTAAAACAGAATGGTCATTTTTAGGTACTTTTAACTTCCTGGTCATGTAGGTTGTGCTGCTGTAGCTCAAATGAAAATAAACGATACAGTGGGGAGGTGTTAAGATGCTTGTAGCTTGCATACACATAAACTCCCCACACAGGGACACATGCAGGCATTGACGTTCACTGCTCTGCAGGAAAGCAATCCAACAGCAAAACATGAGCCTGGAGGGAGAGGTACTTGAGATTGAAGAAACCCTTGGAAAAAGCATGATTTCTTGTTCTTGCCATATTTTGTTTCCAAGAATTTTGAATTGAGCCCTTGTAGCAAACTGAGTAAGAGCTCTGAATTAATGGAAGGTAATGTAACCAGCACAGAGAGCTGGTTGAACAACTCATGTACATCCTAAACCCTTTCTTTCTGCACCTCATTTCCAAGAAGTGCTAGAGGGATGAAATAAATTCTCTCTCCTAAAGGGGGGAAATGCCATCAAGTAATTTAATCTGGTATTTTTGTAAATCCAGTGAAATAAAGGGTCTCACATTTATCCTCAGAAACTATGATAATTATTTAGACAACTGTAACATAGTAGATAACTACACTAGGGGACGTAATTTTGTCCTCAGTCACAGGGCAGAAATGCACAAACCTTGACCTCAAGTTACTTACTTCCATCTATGAGAAATTATATTGAATTATATTGAATGGTTTCAGTTCCAGGAAAGCAATCCTTTGGAACTATCAGAGATCAATCTTTAGACACAGAAAGCTCTGCTTTCACAAATTTTAGCATTCTGGTTGCTGTTTTACACCATTTTCTTGTTTGTAAGTGGAGTCTCGGGAGAATTATGAGCTCCTTCTCAAGTGCTCTCAGTTTAACACAGCTAAATGGCACCGACCTTTCCCACTGCCAATGTGGCAACAATCTCCTGGGCCCAAGCCTAGGAGAACAAGACTCAGCATTTCAACATCATGGCAAGGTTCCTGCCAAATCCCAGAATACTGTAACTTTGTCAGCCCGACCCAAGACCTCCCTGCCTGTTCATCAAAAGATTTTATTGCCCCTTTAGGTCTCCTTCCTGTTCAACTGCTGTAACCCTCTTTTCTGAGTCTTTTCCAGAAGCACTGCTTCAAAGTCTAGTCTTCCATCTTACTACTGTGGTCTTCATTCTCTGCTCTTAGATATACACCTTCATGCTTACCTGTAATAAAGTAATATATTATATTCTTGCTTTCTGTTTACCACCTGATTACATCAATGACCCATTTTCATATCTGTTTCTCTGGTCTGTTGCAATACAATGAGTTTATGTTTTCTTCTGTATCACAAATCGAAATGGAAAATGGCCTGGAGACAATCCAGGTGGGGCTCCACTAGTTAACACCCCTGAACAATGCCTGATAGTGAGCAATGATTCATTGTTTAGCATTGGGATCAACAATTGAGCTAACCACTGGATTTTGAACTGTCTGGAGTATTAATTTGCTGTAACTTCTCTGTCAAAGAACAGTGCAAAACTAAAGTCTCTTGCTTTATAGTAGTTTTATATGAAAATAACTCTCTTTATGAAATAAGGTTTTACTCTTTTGAAAAAAGTAAAATATTATCTCAGGAAAACCTCCCATCTGTGATTCCGTATCAGTTGGCACAAAGAATTTACTTCCTTTTATTCTGGTATTTATTAACATTGTCATTTTGGGCAGCATGTGTTTCAGACTGATCAGAGTCCATCAGACCCATAGCCAGAAGAGTCCAGGTGATTTCAGGCTAGAGGACAGACGGAAATTCACAGCCTGAATTGACCAGGCTATTCTGCATATCTTTTAAAACACTGTCCTAGTGTGAACTTCTTTCCTGCCCTGTGGAGATCCCTTGGACTTAGAGTTCTTCTGAAAGTAAGTTTTAGTGACTCCAGGCATTTGTCTAGCAGCTCTTCAAAAGTTCCATGATGCTAACAATACATATTTTGTGATTTTTAAGATGTCAGTAGCTGTTGTTCACAACCTTTTGAAGCACGTACTGTTTCCTCCACAGCAGTGACACCACATGTAATTTTTCCCCAAATGCAGAGCTGGGGTATTTATTGAAATTCCCAAAGTCCACTGCCAACCTTTGTCTGCCTTATGGTTTAGACTGTGCATTGGTAAGAATCTCAGGCAGCCTCAGTCAAAGCTCAAAGTGTCTTAAATCCCCTTGAAGTGTTTCCTATTAAAAGCACCCTTATGTTCACTGAAGCTTTTCACCTGCCTGCATACCTGATGGCATTTCTGCCATTCCTATAGAATCATAGAATCACTAGGTTGGAAAGGACACACTGGATCATCAAGTCCAACCATTCCCATCAATCACTAAACCATGCCCCTCAGCACCTCATCCACCTGTCTTTTGAACACCTCCAGGGATGGTGACTCAACCACCTCCCTGGGCAGCCTGTTCCAGTGCGCAATGACCTCTTCCATGAAATTTTTTTTCCTGATGTCCAGCCTGAACCTCCTCTGGCAGAGCTTGAGACCATTCCTTCCTGTCCTGTCCCCTGTCACTTGGGAGAAGAGGCCAGCTCCCTCCTCTCCACAACCTCCTTTCAAGTAGTGGTAGAGAGCAATAAGGTCTCCCTTCAGCCAACTAATAAATCATCAAAACCACTTTTTCCCTATAATTTTAGAACTGCATTCTTCTGAAACACTTATTATCTATATTTCTGCTGCTCTTCATCTCTGCAGTGTCCTTACACTGAGGATCATAGAATAAAATGGAAAAGACCTTTAAGATCATCCAGTCCAGCTGTCAGCCCAACGCCACCGTACCTACCGAATCATGTCCCAAAGCGCCACACCTACACATTTTCTGAGCACCTCCAGGGATGGAGACTCCACCACTTCCCTGGGCAGCCCATTCCAGTGCTTTACCACTCTTTCAGTAAAGAATTTTTTCCTGATATGAAATCTAAACCTTCCCTGGCACAACTTGAGGCCATTTACTCTCGTCCTATCACTTCTTACTTGGGAGAAGAGACCAGCACCCACCTCACTACAATCTCCTTTCAGGTAGTTGTGGAGGGTGATCAGGTCTCCAGCCTTCTCTTCTCCAGACTGAACAGCCCCAGTTCCCTCAGCTGCTCCTCATAATTGTGCTCCAGTGCCTTCACCCTCCTCTGGACACACTCCAGCACCTCAATGTCCTTCTTACACGGAGGGGCCCAAAACTGAATGCGCTATTCGAGGTTCTATGTCCCAGCACCTCCTGGCTGCCTGCAAGCCAGCCCTTCTCCCATGCAGCACCCGTCCTTCTCTCCTTTGGGATTCGATCGGCACAGCCTTGGTGCGGAGAGGCACCAAAGTGCCATTTAATATTTCTTTAATACCTTCAAGTCCTGGAGTCGAGGAGGGTCTGCATCCCCGCCGCCTGTGGTCCAGGGGAGAGGGGCAGCATCATCCTCCCATGAACCTCTCCTCTGCGAATAAAAACACGAGGTGGTTTTTATTTGTTTTGTTTGGGTTTGGGTTTGGTTTGTTTTGGTTTTGTTTTGTTTTGTTTTAAATAGATTCTGCTCTTTCTCAGCGTCGCGGCCTCCACAGCCCCACAGGAGAGGACGCCGGGACCCGCGCAGCCCCAGCGCCGCCTAGTGGTAACCGCGGGGGACACACGGGGCTCAGGGCAGCGTGTCCCCCCCAACCCCATTCCCAGCCCTGCCCAGGGGTCCTCGCATCCCAGAACGCCTTGGGCTGGAAGGGACCCTAAAGATCATCCAATTCCACCACCCCCCACCGCCATGGGTCATCTAATCATAGAATCGTGGATCCTAGAACGGTTTGGGTTGGAAGGGACCTTAAAGATCACCCAATTCCAACCACATCGTCAAATCATAGGTCCCTCTGGTCATCAAATCATAGAATCATAGAACAGTTTGGGTTGGAAGGGACCATAAAGTCCCCTAAGCCCCTTGAAGGGACACGGTAACTTTGGCTTTAAGACTTGTAGGATCAGATCAGCAGTTCCATACTGTAAACCATTTTGGTAAAAATATATATTATTTTAGCTGAATTCTAATTGAATAAATGTTGGCTTTGTGCAGGTGGGTCTTGGGCTTGTTCTGATGCTATCGGAGCAAGTTTCATCAGCCAGTTCTCGACCTCATAGACTCATAGATGCATAGAATGGTTTGGGTTGGAAGGGACCTTAAAGATCACCCAGTTCCAATGCCCCCGCCCTAAGCAGGGACACTTCCCACCAGACCAGGCTGCTCCAAGTCCCATCCAACCTGGCCTTGAACACCTCCAGGGATGGGACAGCCACAGCTTCCCTGGGCAACCTGTGCCAGTGTCTCAGCACTCTCATAGGAAAAAAAAATTCTTCTGAATGCCTGTGCTGCACTGGAGCACTCACTGTGCTGCTGCCTGGCACAGAAGGCATCCCTTTTGCTGGGGATGAGGAGACCCATGGCATTAATGGGAGGGAGTTTCCTTCCCCTAAATAACTTGGCTGCACTTAGCTCCTTGGGGTGCAGGAGTGACCTGGCCACTACTCATGGCCATCCTAGCACAGAGCTTTGCTCTGGGGAGCACCCATGCACTGCATTGAACCCTCCCTTTTTCCCCAGCTGCCTTTTCCTTCTCACTGGCTCTCACTTTTGTGAATCTATGATTATTCCCCTGAATTATACATCCCTGTCCTCGGGCACTGTTGTAAAATTTAAGCACTTCTTATTTTGTCCTCTACTACACAGGTTAAGTAACCCTTTTTCTTTTCATTTAGACACTTACATCACAAGTCCATTGAATCATAGAAGCATAGAGTGGTTCGAGTTGGATGGGACCTCAAAGATCAACCAGTTCCTCCCCCCTGTCATGAGCAGGGACACCTCCCACTAGGTCAAGTTGCTCAAAACCTCATCTAACCTGGTCTTGAATACCTCCAGGGATGAGGATGTTGTTTCCTTCCTCATCCAGCCCAGCCCTGGTGACAGTAAATGTCTGTCCATGGGTGAATTCCCTGCCTTGCTGGGGAACATGACAGTGATCACATAATTTCAAACTTGTGGAACTGCCTTGTCATTCAAGTCAAGTCCACCACAACACAGCATCAGCAAATGATGCCTGAGGAGGTATCGTGAACCTGACCATGGAATGACGCCTGAGGAAGTATTGTGAACCTGACCATTGAAAGAGCCTGTGCACATTATGAGGCGCATCTGTTCTTCTGGGATCTCTCCAAAGGTTATAACACTGCTATGTCAACCTACAGTTCATTTTTATAGCTGCCGATATGCTAACTATGATCTGTTCATGGGAGAAACGCTGATCTCGCCTAACTTCATATCTCTCTGTCCAAAATAAAATGTGCTTGACAGTACATGCATATGTGTAAGCACACCCCGTTCAGGATAGGGTGGAACCAGGATGTTGGCTGCCCAAGAATGCAAGGCTGCCACTTGGCAAAGAGCACAGCCCCTGGCAGTGTGCCCAGAAAACCAGAGCACCCCACAAAAGAAATCAATCAATCAATCAATCAAACAAACAAACAAAAAATGCACGCAGAAAGAGGGCTGGAGATAGGTTTCTTGACTCGGGCTTGAGGCAGGTTATTTAATTTATTTTTACCTTGAAGTTCTCCAGTAAGCAACACCCAGGGACAGAGAAGACATTGCCTGCCTACCCTGCTTCTCTGTGGTTGCGTCTCCTAGGACAGTCCGCTCACTGCCTATGAATCCTCCTTTTTTTCATGAGAGATTGTTTGGGTTCAAATGAAGAGAAGTCTGCCCTCAGGTTGCTGGTGTGTACCTGCAGGATAAGCCTGTCTCTTCAGGAATGAGCAGCACACTATTTCATCAGGCCATTCATTCCTGTCACTAGGCTTCTTGCAGTCACACTTCAAAGCTTTGTCCCTGCACTGCTCCAGTCTCTTTGGTGTCCGCCCTGCAATATCCGCGTGGAAATGGCATTGTAAACTCCATTATGAAGTATGCTGCCAACAGGTGTCTAGCTCCTCAGCTGGGTCCAGGCTGGGTTTTGCCAGACAGGGTGAGGGAAATCCAAAGGGTGCATGACTTGTGGCTTGTGTGTTTATTGATGGAAACCTGGCTCTGGCTCTGTGGTGGTCTCATATTGCTCATATCTTCAGTATATGAGGATGGAGGCAAAAGGGTGGATGCAAAGAGGCTGACAGCAGAGTGCGTGAAATAATCTGAGGCAAAATGAGGTAGGTAGATAGGAATGGCTGTCATACAGAGATCAGATAGGTTCTGACTTCAATCCCCAGTTAAAGGAAGGTAGTGTCTGGCAAGAGCAATCTAGAGAAGAAAATGTGACAAGCAGGGACATGAAGATGATCAGAGGGCTGGAGCACCTCCTGTACAAGGACAGGCTGAGAGCTGGGGTTGTTCAGTGTGGAGAAGAGAAGGCTCTGGGGAGACCTTAGAGCAGCCTTCCAGTACTTGAATGGGGCCTACAGGAAAGCTGGAGATGAGCTCTTTATCAGGGAGGGCAGTGACGGGAGGAGGGGTAATGGTTTCAGGCTGAAAGAGTGGAAATTTAGATTAAATATTAGGGAGAAATTTTTTTCCTGTGAGGGTGGTGAGGCACTGGAACAGGTTGCCCAGAGAAGTTGTAGATGCCCCATCGCTGGAGGTACTCAAGGCCAGTTTGGATGGGGCTTTGAGCAACCTGATCTAGTGAGAGGTGTCCCTGCCCATGGCAGGGGCATTGGAACTAGATGATCTTTGAGGTCCCTTCCAACCCAAATCATTCTATGCATCTATGAGTCTATGGAGTCAAGAACAGGCTCATGAAACTTGTTCTGACAGTATCAGTCACGGGCTGACCCACCTGCACAAAATTAACCCAGCTGCACCAAGTTCACATTGCTTCAAACAGAATCCAGCTAAAGTAATGATTGTTTTAACCAAAATGTTTTACAACGTGGAACTGCAAAGTTCTGACCAGATCCTTTAAATCCTAAAGCCGGAGTTACACTGTCCCCAAACTACAGCTCCTTAAAATATCTTCTCTTTTTTTCTCTGCATATTTGTCATCTGACTGATGGTCTGGTCCTATTTAGGTTATAAAATTTAAAAGAACCATTGCCTGAGGTCACTTGATTTTAGGCAGTTTCAGATAGGATCTAGCTGCAGTCTTTGAATATGACAATTTGCATTGAGCCACCTGATCATACCAATTAGGGTCACTCACAAGTGTAATTATGGTAGAATGTTTAAGCTGTTTTTTTAGAAACAAAAGAAACCCCCCCCCAAATTTATAAATACTTGAAAAGTTAAAAGGCACGAAAAAAGACTGAAGGTGAAAAAAAAGCTCTCTACGCACTTTAGACCCTAGTAGGGGTCAGAACACATTACTGCATTAATCAAATATCACTGCATAAATCAAATGCACTGTTCTTTTTTAAGAGTCTTTAGCATATTTAAACCATGCATTAAATTTATATTTGACTTAGCCTTGAAAAAAATATTCTTTATAATCATTTATATGCTGCAGACATTTGTTTATAAGTAAAAGAAGAGATTTTTGCTTAAATGGTCTGCATGTCCCAATCAATTTGTGGAAATCTTGGGAACACTGGACAAGGCTCCCTTTGGTTTTGTCAAAGCCAGCATGAGAGCCTACTCTAAGTTGCAGCTACAAGACACTCTGTCCCGGTATACGATTCTGGACCACAACGTTTCTTTACTCCAAATCATTACATTTATGCTGTTTCCCAGGAAAAAAAAATGTGTGCTTAGTGCTGTGTAAATTAAAATATCCTTAAATGTTTATGGGATTTAGTAAGGCAACACATTTCCTGACAGCTGAGGACCCATGGATGTTTCAGAGGGCACTGTTGGACTATTCGGGAGGCCTGAGACCAACAATTTATTGGTGTCCAGTCTATCCACTGATTGTACTTTACAATTATGGCATTAGGAAACTAATTTCTCAAGAAAGATTCCACACCATGATTGCAGTGTACTAAAGTAAATTCTGTTCTATGATCAATGGGACAAAACTGCTCTAACTATCATAGAATCATAGAACAACCAGGTTGGAAGAGACCCACCGGATCATTGAGTCCAAACAAACTAGGAAATGTTTGCAACATTTCACAGTATCTAATCCAAATAGCAAGTCTCTGAAGTGTCAAGCTGGCTTAGTTGGAAGATATTTAAGCCTCAGGACTTGGTCTTCAGTCCACTGTTGATACTAGCAAATGCTTTGAAGGTAGGGAAAGGAGTACCTTATTGTTATAATTACTGTCCTTTGGCTGAAATACTTAAATGAATTGCATTTTCTTCTGCTGAGAGCTGTTTATCCAAACGTAAATGTAGATACAAACAAACAGTAGATAGCTGATGTTTTCAAAGCCTGAATGTCTATCCCACCTTCCCCAGTTTGGCTCTCAGACTACAGAGGTTAAGCCTTTCCAGTCCCAAACTATCATTACTTCACCCAGTTGGAAGACACTTGGGATTTGTTTCAAGTTTTTTAATGCCATTCCCATACTCAAAAAGTAATGAAAAAAAAATCATCTACCCTATGACTTGCCAGGCAGATGGGCAGTAACTTTTAGATAAATGTGAGTTGAATCCCTGTTGAAACCAGCAAACTTGAGCTACACCTGCTGAGTCAAGTAAGGACAGTTTCACGCCAAGGGACTTTATCTGTGGGATGGCAAATGCTCAAAGGAGTGACTTCAGGCAGGGAGCCCATCCCTCAGCTAAACACATCCTTATGGCCTACCTACCTGTGCTTCAGGGTTTCAGTGTTTTGGGGTTATTTGAACATTGACATAATACATATGATCTAAAAGTCATGTAACACACTAGCTCATAATATGTTTGCTATATGAAGCATGTTTAGCGGTCCAATACAAAGCAGTCATGAAACAAGGATCTGTACTATTCCTTTAAGCGTTCAAGGGGATCATGCTGCTGGAATGTGATTTTCCCAGGAATCTGAAGGCTTTCAGCTATATGTTATTAGGGAAAGGCTTTGGAGTTCTCAGCATTGATGCTAATGTCAGGAAAACCTCCATAAACTGTGTGGCTCATAGCCTCCTGCAGCTGAAAGTTGTTTGTAGCTCGTGGCAGTCTCTTTTTGATACCAGCTATCTACTGACAGTCATTATTTAGCAAAACTTCATCCTGCACTGTTGATTGGTACCAAGCAAACGCAGAGCTGAATTTCCCTTTGTGATTCTCTTCCTTCAATAATGTTCTCCTGCACCTCTGAGACTCCTACTGCTACGTGTTTTTATCCTGAGCTGCATCAAAAGAAGCGTCACCAGCAGGGTGAGAGAGGAGATTCTGCCCCTCTGCTCTGCTCTCATGACACCTCATCTGGTGTGCTGAGTCCATTTCTGGGGCCCTCAGCTCAGGAAGGACATGGAGCTGTTGGAATGGGTCCAGAGGAGGCCACAAAAATGATCCAAAGGCTGGAGCACCTCACTGACAAGGACAGGCTGAGAGAGTTGGGATTTTTCAGCCTGAAGAAGAGAAGGCTGTGCAGAGACCTTACAGTGACCTTACAACTACAGGAAAGCTGGAGACAGACTTTTTAGCAAGGCTTATTGTGACAGGACAGGGGGTAATGGTTTTAAACTAGAAGAGGGTAGATTTAGACTATCAGGGAGAAATTTTTTACAGTGAGGTTAGTGAAACACTGCACCAGGTTGTCCAGGGAGATAGTGGAAGCCTTATGCCTGGAAATATTCAAGGTCAGGCTGGACAGGGTTCTGAACAACTTGATCTCATTAAAGACATTCCTGCTTCTGCAGGGAGGTTGGACTAGATTCCCTGTAAGGGTCTATTCCAACCCAAAGTATTCTATCATTTTATGATTCTATGAAAATTTTACCTTTTCATTTATGACCCAACTCTTTTCATCAATGATAACAAGAGGAAAGCTTTTACTGGAAAAGAACAACGAGTTATTTTTTAGCTGGCTGGCCCCAGGTGACCCCTTGTTCCCACTGCCTTTGAAATTACTGGAGTTTGCTTTGCCTGAAAAATTACAGCTATAGGAAAAATTATGCTTCACTGTTCTATTTTAAAAAGGAACAGCAGAATTTTAAAAATAGTATCCCTGGGGTTTTTTTTCTGACTGTGGCATCTGCAACCCAAGTATGTTGATGCAATTTCCAAAGCACTAAGAAATGTCTTAGGTCACATTTAAATCAGGTCAGCCAAATCCAGGATCAGTGAAAAAATGAATTGTTCATCTGGTCTGGAATGAGATCTTTCTTCCCATCATTCTTAGTTATAAAGATATCTTTTGTGTGGTTGAAGCTAAATTTAAGCCCTGGCTGAGTTTATTTGTGTACTATCTATGCGTGTTTTATGCATCAGTAGCACGCTGCACTACTAGTGGGCTGCATACACAATTAGGTCTTTATGATCTTTGAAGTCAGTTAATACAAAGATTTATATATTTGCAGCAATAAAAATCTGGAAAGTTATGGGAATAGATGTTTCTTAGAGCTACAGTTTGATTCTCCATTGGCTTGTGTTGGTTTGGCTCCATTGTTTTCAGTGGAGTTAATCCTCACCCTGATTTGAGCACCAGAAGACCAGAAGAAGAAACTCCATCCCTTACCGCATGCCTAGGGAGGTTTGCTTTTATAGAGACTACTTTTCTTTCAGACTGCGCAGGGGAAAGCACTGGAAGAGATTGTGCAGCAGGAATTAAGCCATGCAGCGTGTTTCTTCTACCGAACACTTCACAGCAGCATCTTCAAAACTGAGACTGAGCCTGGCTCCAGTGACCAATGCTGAAGCAGTGAACCTGGCCCTGATGTGCACCTCCTGAAGGGGCCTGTTTGCTCAGTGTCTGTGCACCGGTGATGCTTCATGGGGCAAGCAGCAGAGGGGTCACAACCAGGTGGAGAAGTGAATGCCACGGTCAGAGAAGTGTGGACTGAATGAAGGAAATGGTAAGGTGAAAACATGTTCATTAATATGTGCATTACTATTTTGTAAAGAACTGTCTTATAGGCAGTTTCCTTCTTTGCCAAAGCATTCAGCTACTGCAACAGGATTTAAAAGTAAAATGAGTTGAACTTTAACAG
This sequence comes from Piaya cayana, assembly GCA_013389865.1. Classification (NCBI taxonomy): domain Eukaryota; kingdom Metazoa; phylum Chordata; class Aves; order Cuculiformes; family Coccyzidae; genus Piaya; species Piaya cayana. The sequence continues at coordinate 20,230 of WAAB01008627.1, forward strand.
ATCACAGAAGCAGTTAACTAGCAAAGGAAAGTCCATGTCCAGCTATTTCCTGGTGCTATAATGTTTTGATAACAATGGTACACAAAGACTTGTTTTGTTTAGCATGCTCCATATTATTGCATTTCAGACAAAGTCTCAATTCTTTAAGTCCAAGACAAAGTCTCCATTCTCTCCATTTAAGACAAAGCCACAAGGATGAAAAATATGGATTTGAAATGTCCCAAACTAGAGAGGTGTAAGGAATCAGCCTAGCATCAATTTCTGCTTCTAACTACAATGAAACCAAAGATAAGGCAAATATGTATTGTCTAATTGGAGGGACAAATTTAGGGAAGACTTTGTTCCTCTTCATGCCTTGTCTAATGATGAAATCAGAAAAATTAAAATATTCTTCCCATTCTCTGCCCACATACCCTACCCCAGGCAGACCTGTCCTTTTCTGGGCTGAGTTTTGCTTTCACACAGCAGCAGAGTGTCCCTTCAAGAGCTCACAGGCATGGAGAGCAGCTTTGTTTACCACCCCCAGGTGCAAACCTCATTAAATGTTTACTTCTTTTGTGTTTTCAGCTTTCAGTAATGAGCTGGGTTAATGGATAGTGAAGATGGTGGTGAGAATGGCAGGGGAATTTCAGGAGCTGGTTTTACATCTTTCAGTTTTATGGGATTATAGGCAAAATGTCTATCAGCCATTTAGTCATACCTCCCAAAAAAACCCCTGGACCTTGGACATGATGAAACTTCAACATAGGTTTTAGGTTGTTTGTTTTTTTCAGGATGGTGGGAAACAAAGCACAGCCAAACTCCTGACTTCATTGCAAGTTATAAATACTGTACAAAATTCTACTTCAGACACCGGAAAATGCTTTCTCCTGTTGTTCAAAGTGCCTCCAGATGCTGATGTTCTTAGTACACCACACAAATAACCCGACTGTAATGAAAGGGCAAGGTAATTGAGTTTACATTCATCTATCAGTATTCCTAAGGGAAAGGCTGTTCAACCTGCCAAGTCTGCTGCTCTTATGCACGCACAGACAGAGTGTGAACTTAAACCAGCTGGAGATTCCCATAGTAAATTCTCCCTGGTGAACAGGGGATCTCTGCTGCTGTTATCTGGAGGAGGCGATGTGATCGATTCTACCCTAGTCATTCCCCCACATCCCACAATATCAGGACTTGGGCTGAAAGTTTGGCAGGAAAAGAAAGAAAACGTTGTGGTAGAACTGAGATTTTCTGCATCAGATTTTCCTCTGACCCAAGCCCTATTTTCAGAGTATAAAATATTAGCTTCTTCCTAGGCTTTTCTATGCTTCTATTATAATAGCTGAGAGCATCTAGATTTAGACTAGGAGGAATTTCTTCATGATGAGAGTGATGAGGCACTGGCACAGGTTGCCCAGGGAAGATGTCCCATCCCTGAAAGCGCCCAAGGAGAGGTGGGATGGGGCCTTGGGCAGCCTGATCTAATAGGAGTTGTCCCTTCCCATGGCAGGGGGGTTGGAACTGGTGATCTTTAAGGTCTTTTCCAACCCAAACCATTCTATGATTTTATGATTCTGTGATCACACACACATATACTTTTCTTTCTAATATACTGAAGGATTGTCATCCCTATATGTGAAGTAGAACAGGAGATCAAAGAAAGACATTTCTTTCAACTTTGCTTGAGCAGTCTTGGACAGTTAGGTGCTGACTTCTTCAAAGAACTTGGGTATTTTATACTTTAAATAGTTATATATTCGACTAACCACCTTCCCTTGTTTAAGATAGTTCCATGAAGGGGATCTCTGTGTAGTTAGACTATACAATCAGTAGCAGTCTCCATCCCTAACAGAGAAGCAAGTCAGTGTCCATAGCAGAAGATACATACATGACAAGTGTGAGAGAAGCAGCAACTGTGGCCAATGTTCAAGCGTATGTTGGAAATACATGAAAGGAAAGCAAAAAAGATGGGAGAATCTGTGAGATGAAGCAACAAGGGGATATTTGATCTTGTGCTCTGGGAGAAAACCAGGGAATGTGCTCTGAGAAAAACTGAAAGAAAGGGCCTCTTCAGGTGAGTTCTGTGTGACAGAAGCTTGTAGGGATGAGCAAAGGAACTGCTCCCAGCTGTTTGGCTTCTGCTATGTCTGAGGAAAGAGTTGTAATGAACTCGGGGGAACACTGGGTCCACCACAAATATCTTCTCGCAATATGAACAACCCTCAGTACACCAGCTCTGGTGCCACAAGTCCTTGGACATAGGTATCCAGCTCCTAGGTGGGAAGGCAAGCCCCAACAGCAGCTGCCAGTGCACAACAGCTGCTAGGTGGGTTGGATCCACTGGGTATAGGCTATGAAGCTGGCATAGACAGGTCCAGCAAATCTTATATATCAGATTTAAACCTGGCACATCTCAGAAACATGAGCATGGGGAATTGAAATCCTTTGTGCACACAGGTCAGAGTCACCTTCACTCACTGCCCATGGGTGCTTATCTGGGCTTCCCTTCCTGAGTTCTCCCACTGTTGCTGGCATCGAGCATCTCACTGAGGAATCTGGCCTAGCTGGTGGCAAGCTGTAGTTTCCCTCATGGCCCACTGTGAAGAGCTGGGGTTTCACCATCAAGGGTGGTGTCTGTGATGAGTAAGGAACTTTGCAGGTACGCAGAAACCAGTCCCAATGAACCAAGCCCAAGCCACTTCACCCAGTGTAAGCATGACTAGTTGGCCCATGCCTCCTGGTCTCCCCTGCAAAGAAGACAGGCAAGACTGAAAAAGACCTGTGGGCAAGCAAGAGGCAGCCAGGGAAAAGCAGGTCAGAGTGCCAACAGTTGAGGCCCTGAGACTTTCGGTGTAGAGGCAGCTACAGGTCTAGTTGCTGAGCTTCTTCCTTCTCTGCTTCCCAGGAATGAAGGGCATTTGTGCAGATCCCAGCACAGCTAGAACCAGAAACCACACTTAAGAGACCTCCATCTGCAGGTATCAATCAGTCTTCTGCTCCTGTCTCAAAACAATGACACAGCAGTGGTAAGAAAGGGGTCAGCTCTGGCTATGCATAAGTGTGCGATGCATCAGCACCTAAAAGTAGATGGCAGAGTACCCTAGTCAGAGCGGGATTTGTGTATGAAGGTCAGACCACGTAGTGGCACCTCCGTGTGTGTGAGGGGCTCTGTGTAGGAGTACTTCGGGCATAGGAACAGGACCATGTAGCAAAGAGAGCAGATTTCCAAGGGTCCTGGGGTGTGCAGTGGCTGCTTTGTAGGGCTCTGTGTGCCCTTCCCAGTCCAACAGCCCTGGCAGCTGCAGGATCTGCTGATACTCCCATGCCTCAGGCAGCCATTGCCTCCAGTGAGATACAGGGAAATGGGAGAGGTGAGCGAGTGAGAAAGGGGTAAACAGTATTTTGCTCAAACTTAAGTGGTGATTGTTCTTGCTCAGCATTTGTTTTCATCTGGCCCTGTGTACCAGATAAGCTCCCTCCAGGAAAAGCTTATATACACAGAAACTGGCCCAAGCCAACGTCTTATGTGAATGAGAGCAAAGAGTCAACCAGGATGGGAGAGCAGGCAAATTCACCCCTTTTCAGACTGTGTTCCTCAGATTTTGTTGCTCATCCTTAGTTCAGTTCAAGGGACTAATCACCAATGATCTTCTCCTCACTTTGTACAGCGCAGGAGGACAATATCTGAGTCTCAAGCCTTTGGTGATACTGCTGACCGTAGATATATACTTTCCCAAAATAAGGATTTTTCCTCCCTAGGAAAATGAAGCCAGCAGTAGAAATGGGAGTTAGAGAATAAAATATATTCACATAAAGTACATAACACTTTAGAATAATAAAATAAATAATGAATACTATTTATGATTGTGTATATTATAATAATAAAATACAAACTATTTATGCAAAACAAAATTCTTCAGCTCTCAGAGCCAAGTATTCAGAGCATGGAGAAACTCTTTCAAGGTGCACAGCACGGCTGCCAGCAAGCAGCAGTTCCACACCTTTACCCAGGAGGGTGTAAGAAGAGGACAGGCCAGCAAACCTGGAAGCACATCAAGTAGATTTTCCAGCTGCTAGTGCAGGTTACCATGCCCTGGCTATTATCCTTGGCTCCTGGCAGAGTTGCTGGTCGCCGTGCCCCACTATGCAGGTTATTGTTTCCAGTTTCTGTTGAGCGCTGCCATGCTTTGGTGCTGCAGTTGCTTCTTCCCCGTCCCACATGAATTGCTGCAGAGTAAGGAGAAAGGCAGCAGCCCAGAAGTGGGCAAAATAAAAGATAGCAAGGAGCCTTGTGGCCTACTTGCTTTTTTTTTTCTCTCTCCAACCCAGAATGTTCCTCAGCATGAGCAAGCCAAAATGTAACTTGGCACCAGTACCAAGGATAAATGTCAGTATATTCCCTATCAGTTAGTAATAAAATGCTTCCGAGTGTCCAAGATGATTTTTTCTCTTAGAGGATGACCTCCTCACTGTGTAAGTTCCTCACTGATCATCCGTTCTGCCAGCCCCAGGGGAGTGGGTGAGTGGGGGTTTCCTCCCTCACTCTTGCAGCAGGGGAGCCCCGAGAGCTGTCCTGGGGCCAGGGTAAATCTGCTGCCTGGTTTGTGCTCGCCTAGGGCTGCTACAAATGTGACTGCATGTGCATGTGGGGAAGGGCAGATGCAGCAATGTTGCCTGCCCAATAAAGCTGCCTCAAGCTCCTTGGTCACTTGGGGTACTCTTACACAAAATATGACAGGTAAAAGCAATTCAGAAAAGACAATTTATGGTCCTACCTCTTTGGAATACTACAGAAAGAAAAGCCTTATGGCAAGTTGGAGCAGCCTGGGAAGTGTAGCAGGATAAATACCTCTATGCAAGCAGCAGTCAAAACAAAACCAGGATCAGATGCTGTTCTCCCCACCTCACAACTAACCATGCCAACTCCAGGTAGATCTCGAGGCTGCTGCCAGGTTCTCTTGCTTCGGAGGAAAGTGCTTAATCGTTTGATCAATTGAGAACACTAGTCGTCATCCTTTGGAGATACCCAAGGATTTCAGGAACTGGTAGCAATTATGGAAGGGCCATGCCATTACTGTTACTGCTCGTCATCTATCCAGACGCAGAGAGCTATGAAGCACACTCTATTTTTAGACATCTGGATGTATTCCTGATGAAGTTTCAGCTTTCAACAGCTTCAGCTCAGTAATTCTTCTGTTTTGATATCTTTATTTTCTCTTATCATTATTTATTGTTATTTGATTTTATATTTGTTTCCAAGAACTCTGTCTAGGAATATCACAACCAAGGGAACAGTGTCTTCAGCAAAGAAAGTAATTCATGTATCTCATCCTGGATCATTTTTTAACATGTAGATTTATACAGAGAGGAAACTGAAACAAGCAGATAATAGGCTGTGGATGGACATTAGCTACCAGGTTTTCTTTCAGAAGAATACTGGTAGGAAATTAAGATTATCACAGGAAAAGGACTTGACTTTTTACTGGTGCCTGTAGGAAATGCTGATCACATACATGCTTCGGTAATCCAGCGTATGTGTGATAACTATTGGATAATTCTGACTGTTCCCTCTGCTGTCTAACCTTCTTCACCCAAAACCCCATGTTTACAATTTCCACAGTAATATCTACAACAAATCAGATATTTTATCGTATGTTTCTTTGTCTGGTGGAAATGAGACATATCAGAGAGAAAGGCTATATCATTGACCAAATGGACAATAGTTCTTTGGCTAGTATGAGGCTATTGCTCCCTCCATGAGCAGCAGACATCAGTTAGTGTGGACAGTTTTCTTAATATCTGGGGTGAATTCCTAGCTACCAAAGTGAGGAATTTTTCTGTCTTACATGAACAAATACTTATTTTCTTCATGTATGCTGCGTATCACTGGGGTGATGAACAGCAGGCTTGCATAGCACAAGTCATATTAGAAGAGTCTTCTGTGCTTAGGAATATTTCATTCACCATAAGACTTTTCGATGGACTGTTGACTAACCTCTTTCTTTGCTTCAGAAAACATTTGTTGGCTGTTATGTCTGGAGATCACAGAATCACTAGGTTGGAAAAGACCCACTGGATCATCGAGTCCAAGCATTCCCATAAATCACTAAACCATACGTCTCAGCACCTCATCCACCCATCCTTTAAACACCCCCAGGGAAGGTAAATCAACCACCTCCCTGGGCAGCCTGTTCCAATGACCAATGACCCTTTCTGTGAAAATTTTTTTCCTGATGTCAAGCCTGAACCTCCCCTGGCGGAGCTTGAGGCCATTCCCTCTTGTCCTGTCCCCTGTCACTTGGGAGAAGAGGCCAACTCCCTCCTCTCCACAACCTCCCTTCAGGAAGTTGTAAAGAGCAATAAGGTCTCCCCTCAGCCTTCTCTTCTCTAGGATAAACAACCCCAGCTCTCTCAGCCACTCCTCATAAGACTTGTTCTCCAGACCCTTCACCAGCTTCATTGCTCTTCTCTGGAATCACTCCTTAGCCTCAATATCCTTCTTGTGGTAAGGGGCCCAGAACTGAACACAGTGTTCGAGGTGGGGTCTCACCAGTAACGATGAGAGGTGATAAATTGCAACTTGCAAGATGTAAAGTTCACAACATGCAGAATTCCAGTGCAAAGACTGTGAAATGCAGCTTTGAGTGGTTTAACGTAGCAAGAACATCACTGTGCTATGTGAGGCTGTCTCTAAGATACAACCTGACATTATCAAAGGTAGAAAGAGCTATGGACATTTACATGCTCCTCTAGAGTCTGAGTTAATTTGAAGCCACAGAGCTTCAACCCTGGAGCCTCGTACTCACTCCACATACTAAAGCTATGGAGTGACACTTTACTGTCTCTGCAGTAATCCTGCAGAAACCCACCAGAAGCTACTATTTGCAAACACAGATTTTCAGATATGGTTTTCTCTCAACGCTACTCACTATTGCATATTCAACCAAGGCAAGCAATCTTTGCAGCTGTCATAACTTTCATTCTGCCATGAAACTGAGATGTTTGTTAAGCATTGAACTTGAGTCCTTGGGACAATTAACATCTTGGCCAGCCTCCTACAGTGGTATCTGGTGGACAGTCATTAGTACATCAAATTATGCATGCTTGAAATTTGATCTCAACTAATGCAATTTCCTTCCCTTCTTTAGGAATTCTTTTACTGCTTTTATCCCCAAGGGACAGATGGAGAAGATAGCTGTACACGAACAGCTTCAGCTGTGAAGCTAATACTGAAAAGATATTCTACTTCTGTTTATAGCAATATCCTGCCCACAACAATCTGTGAAATTTAGCATAAAAAAACCCAAAGGAAGATGTATTTCCATTTATCCAAAGTGGCCCTGTTTATAATTTATTAAGGACACAGGTTTGGCCTATATGAGAAACAATGGATTATCTACAGCAGAGAGGCAAAATGACATGCAGAGAACTGGGGTTTTTTTGGTAGGATTTACATCCTATAAATTAGTACTATTACAGCATTTAAGAAAGCAGATTTGAATTAGCTGGCTGTGGAAATAATCTTAACTGTATACGCAATGTCCAAGGACATGAGAACACAAGGACAGGTTTGCCTCTGCCCCAAGTTAACAGAGCACTTCACAGTTCAGATCATACTGGACAGGGTGATTTATTAAATCAAAAAAGGAAACTTGTAAGGAAGCAAACAGAGTTCTCTGTCCAATAAAAGCATTCTGTTTTAGATTACTATGTATTCTCATATGATATCTAAAGACTTCTTTTTAACTATTTGGGAAGTTTAATATCTTCTGGGAAGCATAATATTTTTATTGCTTTCGGCAGGCCTTTGGATGTCAAACTCATTCATCTCAGAGACAAAAATTTTCCTGTGTTCTGTGAATTTCTGTGTGAGATTCATTGAAGTGGCAACTGTTGGGAACTATCACTGCTTTTCTCTTGTTGATTTCCCCAGGAAAGGTCAAGGCAGTCTGCCAGTAGAGTAACTGGACAACATCACCGTTTCAAAGACCTGAGTCCTCACTGACACTAGAACAGCAAGAGGCAGTGAAGTATTAAGAGGAATTGTATTGCAAAAGCAAGATGAAATTTCTGGACTGGATTGAATAGTGAAGAGGGTTAGGAAGGTTTAGTTGGGTAGAGGAAACAAAACTTGACGTCTACTAACTGGTCTTTCAGCTCCAGGATCTGGACCAAATGACTTCTACTTCTGCTTCCAAAGTTGACAAAATAAATGCCTGCAATTACAGCTTATGTTACTGATAAGTGGCAAAAATCCATATTTCTCCATCTATGTTGCAACGGGCTGCCCTCCTCTAGCATTTTTCTCCCTAGAAACCAAGCTAGGACATCTGATTCCCTATGCCCCAGTCATTAAATAGTGTTATTTAATCTACGGCATCAGTTCCTAATATATTAGCAAATGGCAGATTTAAGACTCCCTGTAATCTTTTCTGTCCCTCTCCATATGAATACGTTTTCTTACAAACCCTCCCATGATACAGTCATATTTTATACTTTCCCACAGGATGCATGTCTCATTCTGTACAACACAGGATAATCACACCCAGTGGCAGAAATAAATTAGCATAGCAATCTTAATCTGGTATTTCCTAATTTTCCTAATTTCCTTAGCCATCAATGTTCAGCTGGGCTAATCTAAACAATATTCTTTTAACGTAATTTGTTAATGTTATCATTAAATGTATGTATGCGCTTTTGTGTATCTCTCCATCTATCTGGATCTGTTAATGTATTGGTAAACACAAAAGAAAAAGATAAAAGCTGTTTGTTTTTAATTCTTTCAGAACCGTTTGATCTCTCCTCGCTTGTTTTAGCAGCTGCCTGACTGTTTTTCCTTGTATGTAAACTTCAAAGTCAATTGGAGGTCAAAACTCTGGACGAAGACAGAATAATGAAAACAACGGTGACTGGCGTATGTGATGGGAAGAAGCAGAGGAACTGGGTTGTAGAATATTGCTTGTCTCTCAGCACAGCAGGGGGAAGAATTATCTACCTCTTGGATATAACCTTTCTTGCTCTGCGCATCTGATATAGTTGTTGAGGACTGTATACTTGCCTAGAAATGTATCTCACAGAGCAATGAAGGGTGTAGCCACGTACTAGAGGACTTGACATTCTCTGGCTATTCTTGGTTCGAGCAATCTAGAAATAGCCTAACGGGCTACCATAAAAATGCTGAAGAAAAACAGCCTTTTACTGCTGTTTGTTGGATGCAGAGGGCTTCAGGGGTGGGTACAGGTTTTGTTTCCCAATTTGCTATTTGCTTTGTCTGGTTTTAGGAAAATCAAAGGAAAGCAAGCCCTGGAGAGGTAGTTTCTGTAACAGAGTAACATGGAACATTTTCTGTAGGCATGTGTGGTCATGGTACAGGATATGTCGCCAGTTCGCACTTCAGTTTTTTTTCCTTTGGGAGAACATCTGCCTTTCTCTCCTTCATCCCTCTGAGGAATCAGGCCCCTGCTTGTGCAGAGCCCAGCAGAGGGCCACAAGCAAGAGCAAGTCCCAGGGGCAGGGGGAAAGCAGCCGTGCAACTCGCCTGGCAGCTGGTAAAACAACCTGCAGAACCTGGAAACACCTTAGTGATTCACAAGCCCTTGCAGCGGCTCCTGCCAGCAGAGCCACTGGAGAAGCCCCAGCTGAGCCTGGGGTGGATTCCACCCTGCATATATACAAAATAGCATATATAAAATATAACAACAACATAACAAAATATTACTGTTTAATCTAGTTTTGTATATTTGAAGGGCCACATAAACTCTTCAGATTTTGTGCAGAGACTGTAGGAATTTGCATAACTTACATACAAGCATAATCTGTTCTGAAAAATATAGTCTTTTTCCATTCTAATAAGGAGGGAGGATGGAAATAGGACTAGTGCTACCCTATCTGTGAAGCGCATCTGCTCCCATCTTCCTCGCTTTCCTAAGCTGTAGGGTCCAGAACCAGGCATCCAAGGAGCCACAAATTTAGGAGGCCCTTTGCCAGCGTAAAATTGTGAGCAATATTACAGGGGCTTAGAAAATGCCACAGCAAACGTGATGATCCTCTGCAGGGTACTGGCGGAAAAAACATCAGTTACAATAAAATTTAAATTATCTCAAGTATTTCCCTCATGTTAGCTTGTTTTGTTGCTTCTTCCACTCCCACAAGAAATTTAAAAAAGAAAAAAATGCCCAGGTTCTAGTTAAGCTAAAAGCCAGGCTGTGAATGTTTGCGCTGAAAACAATGCCAAGAAACATTGTTCTAGAAGACACAAGAAAGACCCTTTTTTTTCCTCAGGGAAGCGGGCAAAATTTCCCCAGCTGCAGGAATAGCAGAGAGAAGTGTAGCCCACTGCTGAGTGGGAAGGAAGCTGTGATGGGGCTTCCTTACAACTCATGGGATGGTAAATGATGAAGAATGTAAGAGGAGGAAATGTCATGGGCCTGGCTGGCCGGTGTGATAGGAAGAACACACCTTTCTTCTACTGTTGGCCTCCTTGCTAGGGTTAAGAGGAATTTCAAACCTGAAACTGCTCCCGTTTTCAGGAATATATTTAATGTGTGGCTTACTGTCCCTTGTTAACATGACCAGAACTGACATGATTCACTGTAGCTTCTTATTCAGTGACCTTTTTCTGCACAGGTCAAGGCCAATGAAAATCATGCTTTCCTGTTAACTGGCTTTCTACCAGTTTTTCTTTTTGCTGAGTGTTCATTTTCAAATGAGATCAATTAGTTTTGCAACAATTAAAATTTCATTCATTTTTTCTTTAGTGGCTATTCATCACAAATCCACCTCCTCTCTGCCGTTAATAAGTTAAAAAAAAAACAGCAGTAAGTCAGTCTCAGAAAAGAAAGAAAAAGTGTGAAGTACCTCTGCGAACAGTCACACAGGAAAGGGATATAAGTGGTGTAAAGAGAGCTAAGGGGATGCAGGAGAGGGCAGCTGGGAAACAAAAGTGGAGAGGTTGCTGAAGGAAAGGAGGCTGTGGGCAGCTCTGCTGGGAGGAAGGGGAAACGGGAGCAGAAATGGGAGCAGGAAGATTATGTTTGGTCTTTAAGCAGTGGGTAAGGAGCCTGAAGTGAGGAGTTCAGAGACAGGATGAAAGCCAGTGAAGGCAAATAAAAGAGTGGAGGGTGACATAGTTTATGTAGTGAGGAAAAGATTACTTGAGCAGTAGCATTGGGCATCATGTGCTGGTGGACTGCATAATGTATAACCAACTTGAAGCTGTGGGTCTTGGTTCTTCAGGAGGTGACCTAGAAGAGAATACTGTGGCTTAATTTGAATTCTTTTTTAAGCCAGGGTCTCTCCATATAAAGGATGAGCATTGTGTTGTGCAGAGCTATGTGGAGTGTGTTGTGTTTTGTGCATTGTCATTGGTTCTAACTGCCTTTTGTGTTTTGGGCTCTGAAAACAAAGGTCAAGTACTAGCAAATTCTGTTTTCTGTGAGAGATTTAATTAAATCCTAAAGACAAAGGCAGAGTACTAGAAACAGCTACTGAATGTGAAAGATGTGTAAATTTGCATTACCATTTCTCCATATCAGTTTGTACACAGCTTTGTACCAAGTTATTTTGAGCAATAACAGGAGAATGAGCATCTAAAAAAATCAAGATAAGTATTACAGATGTTATTTTCTCTGTGCAAGGTAGTTGTTCAATACGGGCTTGGAAAGAGACGCTAGGAAACAGAATGAAGAAGCATACAGAGTAGAATGCAACAGTTTCTGAGTGTATATTTGCTCCTAGCCATTTAGTGAGTGTAAATCCTAGGGCTTGAAGAGGACTTGGATGCCCAGGATTTCTTTTATCCTCTATGGGTAAAAGATACATCAGCAAACCAGAGGTTTGCAGGTTTTAGCAATTAATGGCACACTGCTAATCACAACTTTCTCATTAATAATTTGTGTAAACTGCCCAGTTAACTGTGCTGTGGAAGGCTCAGGAGTCATTGAGTGGAAAACATTTTTCACTTTTTTGGTATTGAGATATTACTGTATTAGCTTGTGATGCTTTAGAGGGTTTGGATTTTGATACACGCACCCCTACTCCCCCTTTTTTTCTTTCCCTCTTGTTTCAAAAACAAGAAGTGAAAAAACATTTTAAAGAAAAGCCTAGTTATTGAAACTGAATACAGTTACTTTACTGACAGGTAGAAACCAAGAGATCCCACACAGCTGCTCCACTTCAACACACACTGATCCTTCCACTTAGCAGGTGATAAGGAAAGAATTCTTGTTCAGCTGGTGATAAGGTAGCATTGGTCTGCCTCTGAAGCAAAGAGGATCATCTTATAAATCTAGCCATGCTAGCTCATGAAGTTGGGAAGATAGAAAGAGTGAAGTCATACGTCTGTGGGGGCAAGAAACCATTCAGTTTTGAAAACGCACAGTCTTGAAACTATGTATGAGTAATGCAGTTCCTGTAAGATTTGATGTACAAGAAAAGTCTTACAGATGGCAAGTCTAAAACCAGACTAATCAGAATTTGAATGCTGGGGATGTGGAAGTGTGGAGCAGATCACATTCCAGCATCCCAAGTCCCTCTGGGGGATCACCATTCCAGAGCACAGCTTCAAACTCTCTGCAGATGCAAGGGTGGATGTATTTCACGTGGTGCGGGTACTCCCTATGGCAGCCAAGATGGCACATAAGGCTTTGGGGGTCACAATTTTACCTGGCAGCCAATTGACAGCTGGTGCAGACCTGCTGTCTCCTCTCTGTTCCACTAAGGCGTTCTCTCTAACAAATAAGCTGTTGTGATCTGCCAGAGTGGTCTTATCCCATGCTTCCCACACGGCTCTGCCATCTCTGTGCAGAGTAAGGCAGCTTGCAGACATCCACCTCATCAGACATGACTCACTTTGGGAAGCCTGCATACAGGCTTTTGCAATAGTCTGATCAGGACATGACAAAGACAGAAGTAAAGTGTGTGCTTAGGAGTACAAGGCACCCCATCATGTTCACACAGATGCTATAAAGATATCTGCTGTGAAGTGATCTGCCAGCTGCCAGGCATGGGGGGATTAAAACCTCCACCCAACTGAGAAGAACAGTGGGTCATAGCCGATCATCTCCCCCACTGCACAAAGCTGATATTTCTTCCCTTGTTTTCCTGTGGCATGGCATTACCTCCAGTGCAGATGGCTCTCCTCAGGATGGATCCAATCCCTGGATGAAAGGCTGGACTGCATGGCTCATGTCAAAAGAAGGGGGGCAATTGCAAGTTGACAAGACGCAGAGTGCAGACCCTTCTGGCAGGATATGCTCTGGATGCGAGTTTGCAAAACTGATACAAAAATGATTGCAGTAACTGCTGTCTGAGTGATAAGACTATGATGCTTCAGTGTCTTTAGGAATGAGTCAAGAAGGAAATAGTAACAGCTAACCAAAAATAATCATGTGGTCATCAAATAGTACAAATATTGGCCACAAGACATTCTTGTCATATTTACCCACAGTGCAGATAAAATCAATGACCACTGACTGTTATAACTGCATGATTTTTTTAATAAGTGGGTGGATTTCTATTTGCAATTCCTATGTTCAAAGTACTGAAACTGCAAGTACCGTATCCAAAATCTTACAGAGCCTGGATGTGTTTCAGTGTAGGAAGTCCTGTGTTTATCCAATCTGAAGTAGTTCCCAGCACTCCTTTGCAGTGGCTGGGCCATCATTTGTTACAAATATAAAAGTATCAGCATTACGCTGCCTGCACCCTAAAACACCCACAGCAATTCAGACAATGTCCACGCCACGCTCAGCAGATGTGATGGTATAATCCCACTGGCTAAAGAACAGCTGTGAGAACCTGCAGCAACATGGGCTTTGGGGCCTGGGCAAGCAACACACAAACATGATGGTTTGTGCAGGTCAGTTTGGCCACTGTGGGTACCTGAGCTGGCTGGCTAGAAGCAAGTTCAGGTAAGTCTGGAGGTGCAGAGTGGTGTGTCCCTTTTCTGCAGGCACATTTGCAGGCAAAAGGACAAACTTTTGGTCTTAGAGCCTGGGACTATCAGGCAACTTAAGCTTGGAGTGAGAGGATGCAACCCCTGTAACTTCAGCAGCAACATAAAATCAGGTAAACAAAAGACATTTTAATTAATACAAAGCCCAAATCCATAATAGTGGAGATAACACTTGTAGTTTCAGTAACTTGTTTATAAGCACTTTAGTTCTGAACTAGTCTTCCTCTACTTTCTCACCTAAGTTTGGCACATGAAGGGGGTGATTCCAGAGGTATGATAACATAACACTTTACAAGCACTCTTTTGCATATACTTTTTCACTGCTATATTTTCTTTTTATTAAACTCTTGAGAGACAGCTTTGCTTGCTATTTTACTTTTGTTTCTATGATAGAGGTGCTGAAACATCAGCCAGAAGCAACTTTGCAAACATTCGTATAGTTACAGGCCATGAATGAGTCAGTCACCTTGTATTTTTTCTAATCCAGTGCTTTACAGAGCAGACTCATCTATTCTTATGGCACACTATGATATGTTAGGAGTGTCATTACAAATCCACTGTGAAGAAAAAGGCAAAAGGAATTTTCAGGAGATGGCAGTGCAGGGTTTAGATTTTAACCGTAATATGCTCTTTAAAAAAAATTCTCTCTGCCACAGAGACTCCAGAAAGGAGAAGAGATGACAGATTAAATATAAGACACACAAGAACATGTTGTAGATATTTTAGATGGGTTTCTAAGCATTTTTTTTCTTTCTATTTGTTTCCTCTATATTTCCAAGCTCATAATAATGCCTTCTACCCACACACTCACCCCCTTCACATGCTCGACTCACAGTTACATTTAGAGGGAAATACCAGAATTCATCATCAGGTCTAGTAACAACCCTTGCAGAGTTTGTAGTGGATTTTGCATTATGTGCAGATTGTTCTGGCTTTGCAGAAATCCTTCTGATGCTGTAGAAAGAGTTTCTGACATCGTCAGCTAGGCTGAAAGCTCTCCTAACCTGAGCCAAGCACCAGTGCTTGCTCAGAACCAGTTTAGAATGATTCTGCCATTCTCCAGTCCTGGTGTATGGGCTATATTTGACTCTGTATGTTGGTAGGCTGAGTTGGCTCTTTATTCCCTTCTGTCTAAAAGCTCATATTCAGGAAGGTATAACTCTGGGTCGAGCACACTTTTGAAATGGATCTCAGCAAAAGGCCTGCTCCTGGCCTTTAATTTGTCCCTTTGTCAGGTTATTTTTGCTCCCATCAAATCAAGAGTCTATGGGCCCGCTTCTCCATTTCAAATCAGTACCACTGACCTGAAGTAATCAGTAGAATAGCAAGGCAGATATAAAATTGCCACCTTCTGAGTATTAAGAGTTGAATTACCCAACAGACTCGCACAGAATTTTGCAATAAGAAGTAGGAAGTTTGGTGGCTTTTATCTTTGAGGACAGCAGAGAAGAAGAGATTAACCCTTTGATTCTAGACCTGAGAAGGAGCTTGCTCACACTTTCTTTCTATGGTCACACTTGTAAAACCTCCACTTGTTGGCTTTGGGTTGTTGTGGCTCAATGAAAAGGAACTAAAATAGAAATAAAATTTAAATCCTCTCTGTCCTCTAAAAACAGATTCTCCCAAAGCATACAGATATACTCTATGCATGGTAGAGTTCTACAAACATAACAACAGTGATAGTATTAGTGTAAAATAACTGTTAGTCTATTGCCCGCTGGCATGAGATTAATAGAAGAATTTGAAAATGTCTCGAGTGTGAACAAAATCAGTAATTCAGCTTCTGTGATTTGGTTATTAAAAGCTACCAATATTACTTGAGTCACTTATAACTCCTGCAGTTGCAATGAACTTGAATTTTTTGTTGGTGGCCAAACTTTTAAAAATATTTTTTCTTAATGTCTGGAAGGTAGTCATATGAAAAACATGGGTTTTTAAAAACTGCATATTTAGTGCCACTTGAGTGCCTTAAATTTAAGATACAAGTCATATAGCTTCATGAAGTGTCATGGTATAAAATAATTTTTCTATTAACTTGCATTGCAAAACTTTTCACTATGTCAAGAAATGCAACTTCCACTGTTCTGCCCCAAGAAGAATCAGACGGATCCTGCTCCGTTTGTTCCAGGAAAGTTATGAAATGTGTCATCTAAAAGTTAATTATCTGTTAAAGTCTGAAACTGTTAAATATTTCCCAGGCTCAAGATAAAAACGTGGCTTTTTAAATGTATTTGACATAGCCTTTAGCAGAGCAAAGCAGTTACAAGAAGCATAGACATTTAGGACAATGGACATAAAACCAAATTGAGGAGAATGAAAATTGGTTTATTTTTAACTCAGAACAGTATACTTTTAACTTTTTAAACAACTATTTAAGTAAGGATTGCAAAACTAATGCAACCACAGGAAATGTGATAGATGTATGTAGGGAAGTAGGAGTAAGGTAGGGTGGGAGAAGTTTGTTCTGGGAGAGAGCGCTCCAGGTTAAGAACTGGCAAAATAAGAGAAAATCTGACCCTTGTAGATGATTCACAGCTAACAAATTAATAGAAGAGCAGAAAGTCAGATTCGTAGCAGCTTAATCTGCAAAGAGGTCTATAATGATGATAATCACTCTACTTAGAACAGAAGTAAAAAGATACAAAGGATATATTTTAAATGCTTTATATCCCAATGGATACCACCAGGAGATTCATTTTTAACCCCTGTTTTAATATACTTCTAATTTTCTGAATTCTTATTTTTTCAGGCTAATTTTTTCCACGAGTTTTCTTTGACTTAAGAGTTGAGTTTGTTTGGGTTTTTGAAGATTTCAAGCAAGAAGTACTTCACTCACTTTTAATCGCTGGGATAGTGAAAATAAAAAGTTTTTTCCCCAGGGCAAAACAAGAATTTCTGGCATCTTAACGTTTTCTGTATTGACCAAGTGGCTTCAGTGGGAAAATACTATTTGCCACAGAAATTGCCCTTACTGAGGTATGAAGCTTTCAGCATTCAAGTGGAATTTTGGTTTGATTTGATTTAAGATGACTTTGTGAGCTTTTGCCGTACATTGGTCACAGGCTTTTTTTCTACACTTTTAAAGCATTAAAGCAAAGGGAGCCTGCACTATGTATCCAATTGTGGTTGATGCTGGCCTGAGCCATATGGTGACTGTGGACTATCTACCCCTGGGCTCACAGCTCCCCTCCTTTGCAGATCCAGCAGAAATTTAATTGTGAATGCCTATACTGCCCTCTTTATATAACTATGCCCTTCTCTGCTGTCAGCAAATGCATCTGTGTTTGCCTTGAAGCAGACAATCCTATCTCATTTACTCACTTGCAACAGTTTGTTTCCAGACCTGACCCTCTCCATCAAACTGGTCCATTGCAAAAGTTCAAAAAGATGATTATTTTGCCTATTTCTAGCTCTTCCAAGAAAATGAAGCAAAGATCCGAGTGTCCCATTTCTTATTCATCATATGCAGGCAGTGGGAAGAGTTTCTCCCCAGGGTTGCATCACTACATGCAAAAAAAGTACTATGGTGCCTGAAACTGCACTGCTCTGTAAGAGGCAATAGCAACTTCCCTTTGTCAAGAAGATGGGATACACTGGAATCCGCAAGGTCATGTGTCAGGAGCCTCACATCTTCATTAAAGCTAGCGACAAGCAGGAGAACCAGACATATTTGTACATGTGCATGTGTATGTTGCATTGTTTCATCATCTACAGATGTTTGAAAGATACTTCTGTGGAGGATATCCATGCCAAATTTTCTTTTGATCTATTATAACCAAATTTATCTTCTCATGCTAGCAATTATTTATTGTCTGGGTAATTCCTGTTCTATCCTTGTTCCTACATTTTGCCTCATCCTGGAAGAACCAACATGCCTTTTCTTGGTGTACTAAATGTTAAGACCAATATCTGTCACATTTCTCTGCTTCCTCTCTCCTGTTGGTAAAGGAATTTAATGTGTTCACTACTCAAGTACCTTGCACCTCGAGGTTACAGTCTGTAATACCTTGGGGAGTTTTGTCAGTGAGCAGCTGAGCCCTCAAGGGAGGTGAAGGGGCTACACTACAGTCAACACTGTAACTGCAGCTTTAAATCAGCTACTTCCAGCCACCACCTAATGCAGCCTTTCTTTTTCAGATTTCAAAAGCACACTGAGATTGTGACTTTATCATTACCTAAGGTCAAGTCAGAAATGTCTGCATGAGCAGACATCACTCCTTGCCTAAAAAAGGGAGCTCCTGCAAAAGGCCCTTCTGTGGCACAGATGAGCTTTAGCAATGGTAAAATGTTCTGCCCAAGGACTGGATTTGTTGACCACAGCTCTTCGTCTGGGAGCTCCGAGTATTACTGGCCTGTGCTACTAAGTGTTTGGAGGACTAGAGCTGAGGTATACCTGAGCCAGTTTTGTACAAAAAACAAGAGGGTGGTGGACCAAAGGCAGGCTTAGCGTAATGTGATTTGACTGATGGAGGTTTCATGTTGACTAAATGGGAAGTTGAATATAAGGTAGGTCATGCATTACTAAGTTGGCCTAATATGGTGAGCAGGATATAGTCTCATTTCTGTCTTGTGTAACTTTTCTGAAGTCAGTAGTTACATCAGAAACTCCTGTGTCATAGCCTTTTCACTCTGAGGATACACGCCTTCCAAAGACACATGCGGAGTGACCAAAAAAACCTAGATGGTCCTTGAGTTTATTACAAGCTCTGACACTTAATCTTTCTTAGCTTTTCCATGAGAAGATGGGGGCAACAGTACCTGCTCAGAGAGGGCCCAGCTCCCCCTTGCCAAGTATTCCACTGCTCCTGTCTTCTTGCTGTTTCCTCATTTCCTGAGACAGGCACTACTGAAACTCCTTAAAATGCATGGCCTTATTACTCTAATTTACAAGGATGTTATTTACATGATAAACACACTACACGTAGTTTTTACAGGTATGGTGTAATATTTAAGACGAAACTGGTATAGTACTTCACTGGTTTTCTGTATTTAATAGGGAATCACCATCTGCCAACAGTCAGCTTTTAAGTCAGTGTCCATTTGTCATATTTGCACACACTAAAAAGCAAGAGCATTTAAATGTTTTATACAACAGGCAAGACAAGATGGAGATGAGGATTAACAGTTTGCTTGCTTGCTAGGAATGGACACAAGCTTACACAGGGACACTGTCAAGAACTAGAGACTGCGTGCTTTTGAAAAGAAAAAAATAACTTTCAGGTTTGCATGCTTCATTAGCTCAGTGTTACCCAGGTCATACGTATGCTGAATAATTCCCATTTCACTCGACAAAAGCTAGCTCGATTCCAAAATATGTCAGAACAAATGCAGGAAGAAATTACCTATTTTTAGTTTATTTGCTATCAGGAAAACAAAACAAACTAAAACAGTGTGTTCAATGCAGTATGATTGGTTAGATAGGATGGAATCTACTTAAGGTATGATTTCTAAGTGGTCAATGCTAGAAACATGCAGGCTCCTATTAATATAGATAGAAATAGTCTGACTGAAGTTCATGAAAATATCCTTCAAGATCCAAGCACGTGAATGAGCATTCACTGGATTGGAAACTATTACATTACACTCTCAAGTTACAACATGAGCACTCTTTCACATGAGACACTTAACTCATACCTGCCTTTAAAGTTAGACTTTATTTTCCTTTTTTGCTCTTTGTAGCCAAAGCCTCCCTTTTACATTTTCAAAGCAGTGCTCAGAGTTTCTTAGAGAGCTGCCGGGTGAAATACCTCCCACACAAATTCTGCATTATTTAAGACAGACAGACAAGCACTTTTACTCCACTGTAATTGTGAGAAAAGCCTGGACTGATAGAAGTGTTTGAAACACACAGAGTTTGCACGCAGCTGAACACAAACACGGGAGCTTCCCTCACCACACATAGTGGAAGTGGTACTTGGTTGTACTGTTTCAGTGGTAAAAACCTTCCCTAGCAAATAAATATGTGAATCTGGGCCTGTCCAACGCTCAGCTCTTGTATCTCTATGAATTCTCCAAGGTGCCAAGCTTAAAGGATGCCATTTCTCTCCACTTACTTGGAGAAGCTTGGACATTGTCAAAAAATAGTAATGCAAAGATGCAAAAGGCAAGTGAAAGTAAGCTTTGTTGCAGGGAGGCCCAGAGAAGGTGGAAGAAGTTTTGCATTTCCAAGGCTACATATGTTTTCCTATAGTTGTTGGTTATAAAACATAAGTAGCATCTGGAGTATGGATGGCTCAGGATGGTGTCACTTCAGGCTTCCTTCCTTACTCTATTACAAGCCTAATTAATTTTGCATTCTTTACTGCTAGGTGCTTGATATCACCCTGCCGAAGCCTGGCGTCATCCCTGTACATGTTTTATTGCCTAAAAGTGCTGCAAATTAGGCTCTGCATCTCTAATGATGATTTTCATCTTGTTTAATACGAGGACTGTAAGAAGTATTTTCTCTGTATTCTAAGAATTACCTGCTGCATCATATATGAAATGATCCCAGGCCTACACCCTGCAGCTTGCGGAGTACATGAAATGTTCTCTTTGGACTGTGGTTGTTGAAATGGAATATCTGCATTTCCAAGAGTGATCAAACCCTCCAAATCAAAGGGCTGTGGTAATAGTCAGCACAAAATGAGTGAAAGTAAACATGAGCATAACATTGTTGTAGCATGTATTTTTGCTTTAACCATGCATAGTTCTTATAAAAAAACCCCAAGGAAACAAAAACCCAAACAAACAAAAACAAAGATGCAGGCAGCTGTGGACAAGAAAAAGCAAAATGTAAAATACTATTTTTTTTCTCTGAATAAAGCAAGTTAGCAGCTAGTGAACATCCAAGGCTGAGCAGCTCTAATTGCCCTAGAACTTGGCTACAGATTGTTTTTTAACCATGACTTTGGAAATTACTCATAGCCCCAGTGATTCAGGTTTGCTACTGGCAACTGTTCAATGACAAGATATTAATAATATCTTGGCATTCCCTACATAAGTTTTAGTGATCACTGTAAAAATGCCATTGCCATTTCTGGAACTGCAGTGGAAGTCAAAGAACTAAACCAGTACAGTGACCTCTATCCAATATTGTCTTAAATCCTTCTTTCCTGGAGTTTCCTTATTTGAAGAAACATTCCCTGCTGGAGTCTGAGACTAAACTTTAAACTGGAAACACTAAGACATTCTGCAGGGGTTACATGTTTAATGCTCCGTCTCTCTACTATTTCCAAGGTAGGTGTGCTACCTTCCACACAACTCTTGTCAGGACATAAACTGGAATGCTCTGGACTTCTGGTGTTGGAGAAGGTGGCCTCTCCTTCTTCAGGCACATAGGACTGCAGCGCTGCTGTGGGTGGAAGGGACTGCAGGTCAACTTCTCCAGCCCCTCCTGGTCAAGCAGAGCCACCTGTAGCCGGCTTCCCGGGGCCGTGTCCAGATGGCTTTTGAAGATTCTAGAATCATAGAATAGGTTGGGTTGGAAAAGACCTTAAAGATCATATAGCTGCTGCCATAGGCAGGGACACCTCACACCAGACCAGGCTGCTCAAGGCCCCATCCCACCTGGCCTTGAACACTTTCATGGAGGGGTCATCCACAACTCCCCAGGGTAACCTGTGCCAGTGCCTCACCACCCTTCTTGTGAAGAATTTCTTCCTAATGTCTGATCTAAATCTTCTCACTTCCAATTTAGAGCCATTCCTCCTTGTCTTCTCACTCCATGCCTTTGTCAAAAATCTCTCCCAAGCTTTCCTGTAGACCCTTCAGGTACTGGAAGGTCACCAGGTCTCCTTGGAGCCTTCTCCAGGCTGAACAACCCCAACTCTCCCAGCCTGTCCTCATTGCAGAGGTGCTCCAGCCCTGTGATTAACTTCATGGCCCTCCTCTGGATCTGTTCCAACAGCTCCGTGTCCTTTTACGCTGGAGATTCCAGAGATGGATGCAATACTCCAGGTGGCGTCTCTTCAAGGTTGGAGACACCTGAATCTCCCTGGGCACCCTGAGCTGAGTGGCACCTCCCCATTCCCAGCAGCCAGCAGGGGCCATGTTCATAGAATCACAGAATGTCCTGCGCAGGAAGGGACCCACAAGGATCATTGAGTCCATCTCCTGTCCTTGCAAAGGACAATCAAATGACTGTTGTTGTGCGCTGCTCGGCTCCCTAGCAGCAGGAGCCCAGAACAACTGTGCACAGCAAGGACAACTCCAGAAACATTAGGCCAACGCCTTCAGCCACATGGTGTGAATGTTGCGGTTGTCCTGTGCAGGGACAGGAGCTGGACTTAACAATTGCTGTGGCTCCCTTCCAACTCAGGACGTTCCAGGATGTTATGATTCTACCTCTAAGCTTCACCCAAGCCCTGACCCTAAGCCTGAGTGTGGGTGGCACACAGAGGGACAAGAGGGACGAGGGCATACCTGGTCCCCGGGCTGTCAAACCTGCCGCTGCCCCTCACAGCTGCAGGAGGAGGAGGGCAGTGCACCCCTTGTAAGCATTGAATCATAGACTCATCAGGTTGGAAAAGACCTCTTGGATCATGAGTCCAACCATTCCTATCTGCCACTAAGCCATGTCCCTGAGCACTTCATCTACCTGTCTTTTAAATACCTCCAGGGGTGGTAACTCAACTTCTTCCCTGGGCAGCCTGTTCCAGCACCCAGTGACCCTTTCTGTGAAATTTTTTTTTTCCTGATGTCCAATCTGAACCTCCCCTGGCCTTTGACACAGTTTCTCACAGCATTCTGCTACAGAAACTGTCAGCCTTTGGACTGGACAGGTGCACACTGGTTGGATGGCCGGGCCCAGAGAGTGGTGGGAAATGGTGTTAAATGCAGCTGGAGGCCAGTCACAAGTGGGGTTCCCCAGGGCTCAGTGCTGGGTCCAGCCCTGTTCAGTCTTTATCAATGACCTGGATGAAGGCATTGAGTGCACCCTTAGCAAGTTTGCAGACGACACTAAGCTGGGTGGAAATGTCAATCTGCTGGAGGGTAGGGAGGCTCTGCAAAG
>WAAB01008627.1:43385-56498 GCA_013389865.1 Piaya cayana
GGAGACCTTATTGCTCCCTACAACTACCTGAAAGGAGATTGTAGAGAGGAGGGAGCTGGCCTCTTCTCCCAAGTGACAGGGGACAGGACAAGAGGGAACGGTCTCAAGCTCCGCCAGGGGAGATTCAGGCTTGACATCAGGAAAAAAAGATTTCATGGAAAGGGTTATTGGTCGCTGGAACAGGCTTCCCAGGGAGGTGGTTGAGTCACCTTCTCTGGGGGTGTTTAAGGCATGGGTAGACGTGGTGCTGAGGAGCATGGTGTAGTATTTGATAGGAATGTTTGGACATGATGATCTGATGGGTCTTTTTCAACCTAGTGATTCTGTGTGTAATTCTGGCGCGCGCCCGCAGCGACCGTTGAAGGGGCGGGGAGGCCGTGACGCGGACCCACCGCGCCGTGCTCGCGCGAGGCGCGCGCCCCGCGCGGCGGGCTCGGGTCACAGCCCCCCGCCCTCCTCCGCGCGCCCTTCCCCGCCGCGCACGCGCCGTTCGCGCCTCCGTCCCGGCCGCCTCCCCCCCCGAGCTGTTCAAACAGGAAGGCGGACATGTTGGTGCTTCTCGCAGGTTTCCTCGCAGCCGGACCGTCCGCTCTCCCCTCCTCTTGAGCCGCTCCCCCTCCCGCCGCCGCGGCCTCGGGCCGGTCCCATCCCGAAGCGCGTTCCCGGCTGCCGGGTCTCCAGCCGGGGGAGCGGACGGGGAAGGCAGAAGCGGAGCCAGCGGCGGGGAGGAGGGAGGAAGAAAGGAAGATGCTGCGGCCGTCGCTCGGCCGGTGAAATCGCTTTCAGCCCGGATCCTTCGCCCGGCAGAAACGCAGCCTCTCCCTCGGAGATTGCCCCGTCCAGAGGAGCCGCCGCTCCCCCGGGATCTCTTTTCCAGAGGAGCCGCTGTCCCGGATCCCTCTCGCGGCAGAAGCGCAGCCTCTCCCAGGATCCCTTCGCCAGAACTGCAGCCGCTCCCCCAAGGATCTCTCGCCCTCTGCTCATGGAAACACCGTTCCCGCGGCGTTGAGACACGAGTTTCCTACGTTTTGGGCTTTTTTTCCCTTATATTTTTTGGTGTGCCTGCAGACTGGGTGGTTTGGTTTTATTTTCTGTTGGTTTCTCTCTCCCGGTTTCCCCTTCGGAACCCGGCACCGACCCGCTCCGTGTGGGGGGAGAACGAACCGCTACTCTGGCTCCCAGGCCGGCTTCCCCGGCTGGGAAAATGAGGTTGCTGATACGCCGGGGCCCAAGCCGAGGAGGGAGGGAGAGGAAACCTGCAGCTGCGGCGCTGTGAGAGCCCGGGAGGTGCCTGCGTGGAGCAGGGGGAGAAGCGGCAGCCTCCGTTCCCGGCGGGGGGAGCCTCCGCCGCCCGGGATCGCAGGGATTTCGCAGGAAGCGCTTCCCCAGCCCGGTGCGGGCTCTGCGGTTTCTCTTTTGTGCTCGCTTGTTCCTGTTTGTTTGGGGTTCCCCCGCACCCCCCACCCCGTTGTTTTTAACCTTGCTTTGCTCTGGAATAAGGGAAACTCTTTTGAATCTCCTGGAAACATGTCGACGGGAGAAAGTTTTGAGTCTCGGTTTGAAAAAATCGACGTGACTTTAAAGGACCCCAAATCCGAAGTGAACGTGGACTGTTTGCTGGTGAGTAGAGAGCCCGGTCCCGTCTCCCGAATACTTTACCCTGTGGGACCGAATCTCGCACTCTCGGCTGAGTCACCCCCGCGCTCTTCCCCGCGCTGGCATTTGTTTACTCGGCGCCTGTGAGCAAGGAGAGCTGCTCGGGCCGAGCCCGCACGGTCCTGCCCCGGGCTCGGCAGCGTCGCTCCCTGCCTGCGCCGGCTGTCACCGGGGCGAGTTCCGCAGTGCCAGCCCCGGCTATGAATAGCTGGGATGTGCCGATGCCGTCTTCAGCAGCCTGGGGGTTCTGGAGAGTGAGGTCCTCTTATGTTGTGGTTGAGCGCCGCAGCGCTGACTTCAGCCATTGCAAAGGTTTG
Organism: Piaya cayana; assembly: GCA_013389865.1. Classification (NCBI taxonomy): domain Eukaryota; kingdom Metazoa; phylum Chordata; class Aves; order Cuculiformes; family Coccyzidae; genus Piaya; species Piaya cayana. Next base: position 45,359 of record WAAB01008627.1, read on the forward strand.
CAAATTGTAGAATCCTAGCATGGTTTGAGTTGGAAGGGACCTTAGAGATCACACAGTTTCAACCCACTGCCATGGATAGGGACATGTCCCACCAGACCAGGCAGCTCAAGGCCCATCCCGCCTGGCCTCGAATACCTCCAGGGATGGGGCAACTTTCCTGGACAACCAGTGCCAGTGCCTCACCACCCTCATTGTAAATAATTTCTTCCTAGTATCTGATCTAAATCTTTCCCCTTCCAATTTAAAGCCATTCCCTCTCATCCTGTCACTCCGTACTCTTGTCAAAAGTCCCTCCCCAGCTTTCCTGTAGCCCCTTCAGGTACTGGAAGGCTGCTCTAAGATCTCCCCGGAGCCTTCTCCTCTCTCCCAGCCTGTCCTCATAGCAGAGGTGCCCCAGCCCTCTGATCATCTTCGTGGTCTTTCTTTGGGCCCGTTCCAGGAGTTCTGTATCCTTATGTTGGGGATTGACCTGTAAAACACAGCTCTAAGATTAGTATGCCCTTACCAGTGGGGAAGGGGCCATGTAAGGGTCTTAAATTCATTTTCAAGTAATCGGTGTGCAGGCCTGGGATAGAGGGCTGTTTGCTTATTGTTTCCCTACTTGATCTTACCTGGCAGTTCAGTGGGTTTCTCCACTGCTTGTTACAAATGCGTCATAAGAAAGCAAACCATAATGCTTCCTGACACAAACCCAACCTCATTTGGTAGTTGCTTGGCAAAGTAGATGATATTTCAGTTCTGATTGTAAAAGGTACCCCAACAAAGTGTGTGCCAAATCCAGCCAGTTTGGGATGTAGTTGAGTTTTTAGATATGCCTAGAAATGCCCTTCAGTAGCAGCAAACTGTAATCTGTGCTGTAATGCTTCTTTTCATTGTGGCAAGAGATAAAAGTTCTTTAGTGTAATTTTTTTCTGGTTTTCTGTTGTCGGAGAGGAACACAAGTAAATGGAATTCGTTCCTAGTATGAACTCTGACATTTGGGTTTGTGGGGGGAAGGAAGGCATGGGGGCAGAGATAGCTCTTAGTAGTCATTCTTCATCTTCTGCTGCATGGCTCTTAGAAGAAAGTTTGTTTGAGCATAAGGCAGTGGATTGGTGAAAAGAATCTAACGAAAGAATCTGTAGGAGTTCATGATATTGTGCACTCTGTTTAGGTTATTACTTATCTGTGAGCTTCTAAAGTGTTGACAAGTCGCAGCTACATCCCTGGGTAAAAGCTGAGCCCTGTAGCTGTTGCTGCCGCAAGGGCAAATAGCACCGTGTCTTCCAGTTAACTTGCTTCTTTTGATTTAGTTTATGTATCTGTCATCTTGGAAACACAGCTAGTAAGAGCTCTGATGCTTAGGATATACTGTGTCAGCTTTGATAACTCAAGACTGCTGTCAAATCTGACACTTCACCTAGCTTCTATTGCTACATGTCAGGAGTACAGATCGAAGTAGGAGTCCAGACTTTTTGTTAACCAGGGCTCAATTTGTTGGTACGTGCTTTAATGCTGGGAACCTTCTTACAGTGATATCGAGGAGGTTACATGTTTTCCTTCACCTTTTAATCAGTTTAAAGATTTGTCTCTTGTCAGTTATCTTGGCTGCGATTTGGAGCTAAGCTGTAGTCAGTTTGGGAATTAACTTGTCGGGATTCTTCCTGTCATGCTTGTATGCAGTTTCAGAACACGTGTTTGCATCTTGTATCTTAAAAGTGCCCTTTGAAGTGAAAGTCTTATGAGATTTTTGGGCAGACCTGTGCGTAATCTTTTAAAGGTAGCTTCTTAAGCTATATTCATCAAAATTATGTTGAGTTTCTCTTGTTAGTTTTTTGTTTGTGGGTTTTTTTTTCTTTAGCTACCCCTAGTTTCAGATACTGTTCTTTTAAACTAACACTAATTAAAAAAGAAAGTGTTGCTTCTGAAAAAATTAGCTGGCAGTTTAACTTTTTATGGTCACTATTTTACGGTCACTGTTATCAGTCTGTCTGCTGACTGGGCTTTCACTTTGTTTCATATCTCATTCTGAGTTGGTTCCTGGACTCTTTTCTGTATCATTTAAGTATCCTAACACTTTCTCAAGAGTTCAAATTTTATATACCAGTTCTTAGTGTGGTGGTTCACACTGCAAGCATAATTCTTGGCCCAAGGTACTCTTATGTATCAAATCCTTTGTAATCTATATGAATATGATTTTAAGGAAGAGATGCTTTGGAGTATGTGTGATTGATCTGTACTTAAAATGTTTGCTAAGGTGAACCCCCTATTCCTCTCCCTTCAGGCCCTGGTTGAAGAGGGAGACTAGTCAGGCTCTAGTCTTGAACACTTCAGTAGTGTTTTTATGATTGGACTACATTTGAAAACCTCCTTTCTTCTAATAAAACCTTTAAATCTAAATACCTTTTTTCCTTTGCTTGAAGTTGTGAATTGATGTTATTTATAATTACCTTTGCTATTCTTAGTAAAGTTGCTAACCAACTTTGTATCTGAGTGGTAATATATAAATAACTGATGCACAGATGCTTTGAAGTTCATCATCTGATAGTCTGTGCATCTAGGCTTAAAATGCTGGAGTTTCTTTAGGTTGAGGAAACACATTTTATTTGGTTGCATGAAGAGAGGTCTCATCAATGTCCTTAGCTTATCTTAGGATTGTTTTATCCTCTTTAGCTTTACTTTATTTTGCTTTTATTCTTGCTTTCCTTCCCCATAGGTTTTTGTAGGCCCTGTAGACTAAAAGGCAGTGTGGGGTATCCTTTAAATTAGTTTTGTGACCATTTTGCTTTTTGTAAATGTCATAAGGTTCTGTATGGTTCTAAATGTATGAGAAGTAGTGTGAGAACACTAAGGAAAGAAGATGGTGGGGGGAGGGCTGATACAAAGGAAGGCGTGTTACCATTTCAGGAAGGTGTGGGAGAAGAGTGCTGACAACAGAGCAGGCGGAAAAATTACACTGAGGACTATATAATTTTGATTTACATGCTGCAGGAAGGAAATTCATGAAGCTGAGGTGCAGAAGAGAGATGTGTTTATTTTTCCTGTTTTCTCTAATGCAGCTATAATAAAATCAGACTAAGAAAACAGACTAAGTTGCAAATGTCTACAAATTTGTTTTTCTTTGGTGCTTCCATGCGTTTGATGTAGTACTAGTCTCGGAAATCATAAATGGGTTGTCTTGATCGGTGAACCATGAGGAGGCCAAAGCCGTGGCATCATGTACTGCTTCCCCCCCCCCCCCATATTGGGTAGTAGGAATCCTGCAGTTCCAAAAAGATCTAGTAGCCCTGTGAAGGCTGTGGTAGTTGGATTGTCACGCTCTAGGGTGTGCAGTGATTAAATACTGGTGAACACCATAGGTGTGCTAAGTAGAGCCAAAGGCAATGTAAGCGACTAGCTATTAACTTCAGCTTAGTGTCTTGTTAATGATATTAAGCACTGGAATGAGCATACTTCAATGAACATACTTCTGCAAGAGTTTTGGAATAAAAACAGATTTGTCATTCCTCTATGTTTCTTACTAAATCTTTGAGGTTTGTGAAGCTTCAGTTTTTGGTGAGTGGAAAGAGGAGTATAACAGGTGAATGGATGGGGGACATGTGACCTGAAGCTGCCTATACTTCTAATTCAAAAATAATTAGTAATTTTCATGAAAATACTTTTCAATGTTCTCTTTGCTCAGATAACAACTTACAGAGAGTCTTTTTGTGTTTCATGTAGATGCTTGAGTGACTCAGTTATTCAAGAACTTAGTAAATTACTTGAGTAGTTGATTTTGAAACTTCAGACTTTTGATGGCCTTTATCTTCAAAGATGTGAACTATTTCACTTGTTCAGCAGTTTGGCTTCAAATTAACTGACAACAGTAAACACTGCATATGACGAACTTGTTTTATCTAGTCTCAAGAGGTTTCCATTTTTGTTGCACCAAAAATATGCAGGTACAGTACGTGATTCACCTGTTTTTCCCAGGTGTTTCATGTTCATCTGTCTTGCACTGGAAAAGGCAAGATGATCTCATCATCTTTGGGATGGAGTTCTAAATCTGTATTGTCACTGGACCCTTTTTCCCCTGTTGTGCTTAACTTGTTGGATAGCACTTTTGAAGATATTATAGTTAGGGATTTGCTAAATAGATAAAAAGAGTAAAGAATGTAATTTGAAATACCTTTACTTCAGAAGTTCCTATCAATGAAAATGACTATTGAAAATTGTCATCACTGAAACCACAGTAACTGTGCTGTTAGAATCTGAGTGATAAAATGCTAGAGAAACTTGGTATCTGGGAAGATTACTCATTTGCTAATGAGTCTCACGCATAGAAAAAGCAGAATCTGAACATTTGCAGATTGTCAGCTTCAGAATACTGTAAGTTGTCTGGAGGTTGTTCAGACTAAAGGGAAATGTCATGACTGACCTAAATCTCCTTGGACTCAGTTCTGTCTTTCTTTTGAACCAAGTGCAAGATCCTGTGATCTGGGTTGGGGCAGTCACCAGCATCAGTACAGACCTGGTATTGAATGGATTGAGAGCAGGCCTACTTGAGGATCTTTGGAGGCAATATCTGAATGTCTCTAACAGAGGAAGACTTTTTACTAGGGTCTGTAGTGACAGGACAAGGGCCAGTGTTTTTTAGACTGAAAGAGGATAGTTTTAGGTTGGACATAAGGAGGAGTTTTTTTGCTGTGAAGGTGATATGACACTGTAGCAGGTCGCCTGAAGAAGTTTGAATGTCCCATCCCTGTGGGTGTTATAGGTCAGGTTGGATGGGGCTTTGAGCAACCTGGTCAATGAAAGACGCCCTTGCCTGTGGCCACAGGTATTGGAACTATGTTATCTTTGGAGGTCCCTTCCAATGCAAATGATCCTGTGGTTAGATTTAAAATGAGACTTCTCAGTGACCTGGAAATACAGTTCTTTGTCTTCCAGGTGACTGTATCTGAGCTTTATATGCAAAACTGCTATTGCAGGTTACTATTACCTGTACATTACTAAGACTTATGAAGCATATAGGTTGATAAAACATTTAACGTGCTATGTTAATCAAAGGTAAAATGCAACTGTAAGGTGGCATTGGCAGTGTGGTGACTTGGTGGACTCTCAGGTTGCATCTCTTGGAAGGCTTTTTTAATATGTAAGCCTTTAGAAAGTTAAAAGTAGAGATGGTGGGACTGTCATAATATTAGTATTTGATTCACAGTGTGGTGGGTTTTATACAGGAAAAACAGTTCACTTAGCCATTTCTGCTGCTCATAAAACTACAGGCTGTAGGAATGTAGTTACTTTTCCTATGAAAAGTTTTAATCAAGAACAGTAATAGAAAGTTCACATTAAGATGTGGAGGAATAAAAAAAACCAACCAAAACCCTGTAGTAGATTATAAATGCTCTTATCAAGTAAAAATATTAGTAAACAATGGCCTTGTCCGTAGCAACCATGGAATGTTTTAGTTTCCTGATGGTGGTGGGAAGGAAGTGGGAAACACCTGGAATTTGTTTGTTGGACAAATTGAAAATCAATCTTTTGTCTGAAGATCTTTGACTTTGAGGACAATGACAGCTTCAGGAGCCACTTATTGAGAACTTAGTAAATACTTACAATATCTGTGAGCAAATGATATTAGTAGCCTCACATTTTCTGTTAGCAAAATTCCCTGGGACGTATTTTAATACATAAAAATAAAAAGCTTTTATAGGTCTCTTACAGAGGAATACTGAGGAATTTGTCTCCCTACAGGATGCTCATATTGAATTTGAGAGGTCTCAAAACATTTTTTTTTCTTGTGGATGCTACTTGATGCTATTTATTGAAACTCCTTTGTCATCAAGAAATGGCAGTTAAGAGATACTGAAAAACTGAGCTACCTTCTTTGAGAACAAAATTAGAGAATGGTTGAAAACTATTCTGCCTTTGCCTTAATTTTTCCAGTCATTCAAGAAGCAATAAAGTCAGGATGATGAGACAGTGTTGGTAAAACAGTAAGTGTTATGCGGGCAACACCCATTTATAGCTCATTTAAAAGAAGTGCAAATAATACCATCTTTTAGCTTTGTTGGTAGTCTGCCAGAATAACCCCCCTGATTAATAGTTGTTGAAGAAGAGCTGAAACTTGATGTTTGTGAAGAAGAAAAGTGGTTTGGAGCACTTTTGTGTCCATCGTGGTTTTCTCTGCTGAGATGATTTGATCTCCTATAGTGTAATCTCTAGTCAGGTTTCTTCTTGCACTTTTCAGTATTGATGGATATCCAGACAACATCAGCAGAGTATAATGTGCTGCGATGCATCTTTAGTTACAGCACTCTAGAGACTGTCTAGACAAACAGTGGTTGCTTGGTGTGGTCAGCTACCCATGTTGCTAGGGGAGAGCCGGCACAGGGTCAGTACCAGTTTCTAACTGGAGCACAGGTCAAAGTCTACTCTGATACTCAAAATCTTGTGAAGGATTGGCTTTAACTAACTGAAAGATTGCCACTCCCTGTCAATATTTATACAATACAGACTATCATGGGGACAGTACTAATTTAAATTCCACTGCTGATTTCTTTATTTCAGCTTTCTATCTTAAATTTTTAATGTGCATTCATGTTTCTGTTTCTTTTATAGAATTGAGAATTATGTGAAAGTTTTCTTGGGTTTTTTTCAGTCGCATGGTCTGAGATCGTGCAAAGACCTGATGCTTGGAAACCCCTGTAGAAAATACTACACAAACTCAGGCTTTCTTTAGACTGTAGGTTGGAACTACCTAAATGTGTTTCTAGCTTGGGTGTATGTGAGCTACAGAACTTATAACTTATCTGGAAACACAAGAGAAATATGTACGTGTGTTTTTTCTTACATGATTCACAATATTCATTTCAATATTATTACAAGATCTCTGAATTCTAATAGTTACACAAATACTCAGTAATTATGCCTTTATCCTCTTTCTCTTAAGAGCTGCATAGTTTTCAGATGGTGCTGCATTAAAATTTGGGTGTATTAAGGAATATATTCAGAGGAAAACTGATACTTCTTGATAAAGTCTATTGATGGTAGATATCCGCATATAAATCCATTAATACAAGATGGCTATTTTCCTGTGTAGTCCCTGAGTGCTATGAAAATACTGTTTCTATGAAGGTTGGACTTCTTTTTTAGCAAATAAATAATGGTGAAAAAAAAAATGTCCTGACTACACAAAACTAGCTGTCATCTGGAATGCACTTTCCAAAGAAGAGGTCAGAAGTGTCTTCTGACATATGGAGATGTCAACTAGGAAATATACCCTTTTTGTGGTTTGTCAAGTTATATTTTTCAGAAGGCAGTTAGTAGGATTTGTATTATAGCTGTAATGGTTATTTCAAATGGGGAAACGTGAAGAAAGGATGGTCTGATCATTCATCTCATCCTGGCTACTGATAGATAATACTGTGCTTACTATTACAAGAAAATGGAGATCTTGAGATAAAAACCAACTCATTTATTTTATGTTCATATTTTGGTTAGAAGCTTCTAAAGAAAAGTCAAGTTTTTTTTCTTCTCTCTAAATAAAATAGTTTGGAAGATTATTTGAGAGTCTGCTGCCTTAATATTTAATACCATGTGAACAGTGAAAGTAGTATCTTGTTGAGCACAAGCGTTCATCGTTTCACAGCATGATTGAGGTTGGAAGTGATCTTTGTATGTCATCTTGTCTACCCTGCTGTGCTCTGGCAAGGCCACCTAGAGCAATTAGCCCAGGATGGCTTTTGGATAGTTCAGAGGACGTAGACTCCCCAGCCTCTTTGGGCTACACATAGTTTTGCACTTCTCAGCAGTACATTTACTTGATTGATGCTTCATAAAGGAGAATACAGTTGACCAAAACTAAGCAGAAGTTGCCAGTACTCATTTTGCATTTATTTGCAGAGTTTGCTGTATGCTTTGGCCTTCTTAACTTGGTTGGTAAACCTTTTTGTAGCTCAAATAATTTTCTTCTTAAAGGCATTGCCACAGAAGACCAGAAGGAACTTTCTGCATGGAGGCAGTTGCAGATTTGTAGATCTGAAGCATATTGGTTCATCTCTGAGGGAAAAGTTACTGTGAACTGGTAAACTCATTAAATGTAATTTGAGATTGCAGTTGAAACGGATTAGACAGAATTTTTCTGTTGGAGGGAAGGAGCTAAATATGCCTTCCTCTGTCCAGTTTATACTCCTGTGGTGCCACTTCAGGTTTTTTTGTGATTCTGAATCTTGGTAGCATTGTGTTTTCTGTATCTCTGTGTGTACTTCACTCTTCTTCTGGAAAGCAGTGGGGAAGGCTGGGTAGGAATTACTTATTGGCATGGGAATGTAGAAGACTTCAGTACTGACAGGACAGGAACCTGTCCCTGGGGAACAGCAGGAGAAGAGAGAGGAGAGGTTGCCTGTGATAGAAGCTGGGGGGCAAGCTGTCAGTACAACAGGCACCATCTTCCTAGAGTGTGGATGACAGTCCAGCATCTTGCTTCCACCATTGAGATCTATGAGCCCCTTTGACTAAACTTGTGGAGTGACTCTGTGTTAGGTACTTAGGAGAGAAGAAAGCCTTTCCAGCCTGGAGGTGATAGAGTAGGAGCATGTGTTGAAAAACCTTTAGGGAGGAGTGAGACTGAAGGTAGGACAATAAATTTGTGCAGGTTATACTTGCACCATGCCTTTTTGCAGATGCCAGGTTGTGCAGAACAATACCAGACACAACATTACACTGTAATTGAAAAAAAGAGGTGATACTGATGTTTTACAACTTTGAATTGATGTTATACGCTGCTTTCTTATAGAAGTGGAATTGCAGAATTTCCTCATGAGCCCTTTTATGTTATGAAGTCTTATATGCCAATGTATTATAATAATCTCCTCTTATAAAGTAGCCCAATTATAGGTGTGGAAAGAATTCTACAAGTATTATACTGAGAGAATTTATTCTCCCCTTATAAAGGGGAAGGGTGGTTCTGCCACTTCAGTCTACCAAACAATTCGTTTATTGCTCTAATACATCTTCTGTGAGCTGCTGTTCTCCTCCTTCAACTCTATTTACTACCAAGTTTACTGGCAAACCAACAATTGCCGAAATAGCAATGATATGGTTTGTGGTGGTCTTGGAATCATTCAAACCTGCTATTAGATCCGGTATATCCTCTTTTGCAGGAGTATAAGGCCAAAAATTATGCCAGCCAAACGGTGGGCTTATTAGAACTTGAAAGTTTTTACTGTGCTCACATTGGCAACAACTGTCATGACTTTTGAAACAGAATTATAGAATTGTTTGGGTTGGAAGGGACCTTAAAGATCATCTAGTTCCAACCCTGCTGCCATGGGCAGGGACGTCTAACTAGATCAGGCTGCCCAAGGTCCCATCTCACTTGGCCTCGAACACCTCCAGGGACGGGGCATCCGCAGTTTCCCTGGGCAACCTGTGCCAGTGTCTCACCACTCTCATCATGAAGAAATTCGTCCTTATATTAGGCCTAAATCTGCCTCTCTCCAGTTTATACCCATTCCCCCACATCCTGTTGCCACAAGCCTTTATGAATAATCCCTCTCCAGCTTTCTCATAGGCCCTTTCAGGTACTGGAAGGTCACTATAAGCTCTCCTCGGAATCTTCTCCAGGCTGAACAAGCCCAACTCTCTCAGCCTGTCGTTGTATCGAAAGTGCTCCAGCCCTCTGATAATCCTCGTGGCCCTCATCTGGACTCATTCCAACAGTTCCATGTCCTTCTTATGTTGAGGATTCCTGAACTGGGCACAGTCTTCCAGCTGGGGTCTCATAAGAGAGGAATAGAAGGGCAGAATCACCTCCCTCGCCCTGCTGGCCACACTTCTTTTGAAGCAGCCCAGAGCATGCACGGTTGCCCTTCTGGGCTGTGAGTGCACGTTGCAGACTCATGTTGAGCTTCTCATTGACCAGCATGCCAAGTCCTTCCCTGCAGGGCAGCTCTCAATCACATCATCCCCCATCATGTACTGAAATCAGGAATTGCCCCAACCCAGGTGTAGGACACCTGCACTTGGCCTTATTGAACCTCATGAGGTTCTCAGAGGCGCACTTCTCCAGCCTGTCAAGGTCCCTCTGGATGACATCCTGTACTTCTGATGTGACAACTATTCCACTGGGTTTGGGATTACACTCAATCTCACTGTCATTATTATTCATGAAGATATTAAACAGCACCAGGCCCAGTATAGACCCTTGAGGGACACCACTAGTTGTCTGGAGTTTGAGCTATTGACCACTACTCTTTCAATGCGAGCATCCAACTACTTTCTTGTCCACCAAATAGTCCCCCCATCAAATCCATATCTCTCCAATTTAGAGAAAAGGACGTCATAAGGGACTGTGTCAGAGGCTTTTCACAAATCCAGATAGATCACATCTGTCAGTTTACCCGCATCCACTGCTGCAGTTACCCCATCACAGAAAGCCATTAAGTTGGTCGTACAAGATTTGCCCCTGGTGAAGCCGTGCTGGCTGCCATTAATCACCTTCAAGTCCTCTATGTGCTTTAGCGTAGCTTCTGGGAGGGCCTGTTCCATGATATTCCCAGGCATGGAGGTGAGGCTGACAGATTGGTCCCAGGATCTTCTTTTCTGCCCTTTTTAAAAATGGGTGCAACATTACCCTTCTTCCAGTCACCAGGGACTTCTGATTGCCATGACTTTTCAAATACCATGGAGAGTGACTTGGCAACCACATCTGCCAGTTCCCTCAGGACTCTGGGATGCATCTCATCAGGTCCCATAGACTTATATATGTTCATGTTCCCCAGGTGGTCACCAACCTGATCCTCCTCTACTGTGGGAGGGGTTTTAACCCCTGGTCACCATCTTGCTGTCCCATGACCCAGGAGGGGTGAGGGCAGTGGTTATCAGTGAAGACTGAGGCAAAAAATGTGTCAAGTACCTCAGCCTCCTCCACCATTCTCAGCCATCAGTGGGGGTAGATTCTCTTTGGCCTTCCTCTTCTGACTGATGTACCTGTAGAAGCCCTTGTTGTTAGTCTTTACTTCTCTTCACCTGAATATAAAGAATAGTTTCTATCATAGTTCTTTCTAAGTTCATGCAGAAGAGAGTCTGAGAACTACAGATTTGAGGGGAAAGAAAAAAGGAATTTTTTGGTATACCTTTTTTCATTGCAGTTTGACAAATTCACAGAATCACAGAA
>WAAB01008628.1:0-37127 GCA_013389865.1 Piaya cayana
ATTCTATGATTCTATGGAAGGCTCCTATGCAGAGTTCATAATGAAAAGTATCTATGCATGTATTACACACCTTCAGCTGGGTACAAGTTGTGCACAGGTTGTGTAAGTTGTTGCCAACAGATTTACATGCGGTGGGCTAGTCTGATATAGACAGTCCAGTTGTATGATGGACCCTAAAAAAAGCAATCCTAAACCATGCAAAATTAATCTCACATGGACTCTATTTGTACAGTTCAGTGGAGTTTGATTTGTTTATACAAGATTCAACAGGAAAACCCCAATTCAAAAATAGATGTATCTTCTTCATTGCACTGTTCCTGAGAAGAGAATTGGCAAGCAATGACTATGGTATCATTTTAATGCAAATCACTAACAATATCTTTTATATATATGCATAAGATTTCTATTGCAAGCACTTGCCACTTATTTTCTGTGCTGAATATTACTGCCATCTGTTACCACAAGGAACCTATTTTTTTCCCTAGTGAAACTACGTCTCAGTAACCTTTGATTTCATGGATGAGTCTGGGACAGTTAAAATTGCTCAGGTTAGACAAGGAACATGTTTGCAGATGGCCATGTTTCCACAAAAATGACCTGAAGGTATTTTGAAAAATACATGCATGCACACACAGAGGCATGCAAACCTTTTAAATGTTTGGACTCCGCAAGGAAACTCCCAGCTGTCCTCAGAGATGATGCCATTTATACACCTTCCCTCTCAGTGCCCAAGAATTAACTGGCCCTCCACCTGGCCTTTTGGTAGTGTACACACTCACCTGAGCTGTTAAGCTACCATGGCTCTCAGGAAGCCAGGACCTACCACAACAGATCAGATGATTTTACTATAAAGGCTGGTATTTTTCACTTGCAAGTAGTAAATATTTAAAGTCCAAGAGAAAAGCAGAAAACCCTTGGGACAATACTGTGTAGAAATAGCATAAGAAGGATACGGAACTGTTGGAACAGGTCCAGAGGAGGGCCACAAAGATGTTCAGAGGGCTGGAGCACCTCTCATAGGAGGACAGGCTGAAAGTTAGGCTTGTTCAGCCTGGAGAAAAGGAGGCTCTGGGAAGACCTTACAGTGACCTTCCAGTAACTAAAAGGGGCCTANCTGTAGGGGGTTTGGAACTAGATGATCTTTAAGGTCTCTTCTAACCCAACTATTCTACGATTCTAAATAGAAGTGTTAGGACCAGAACATTAGCGTCCTTTCCTTGTCCTCACTTTGCTTAGGAGTCTGTCTTTTAAAATAAATTTTGCATTCGCCAGGGAAGTCAGTTCTGAACCTTGTTCCATTTTAAAATTCCTCTTTATCAGATGGTTCAGAAGCCTGCATGTTCTCATTTCATATTTGGCCAAAAATAATGAAAATACAACAGATGAAATAAAGCTTAGTGGTGTATTTGAGTAGAAAATGGCCCCATATACAATGAGGTAAGCTTGGCTTTTGTTATACTCAGAGCACGAGTGAACGAGTGAACATGCTGAATTTTTTCAGTTGTTCTTTTTTGCACGCTATTCTTTATATAGTATGGAAGACATTTATGAAATATATTGTCATTTCAAGTATTCTTGCCAAGCAGTTTCTTAATCTTTTCATAAATTTAAAAGAACTTTATAACAGTTCAGTACATTTAATAAACATACTTTATATGGAAATAACTTTTTGGATAGTAGCAAGATACAGTTTATCTTAGAAAGTTCTGCTTTAGCTTTGCAAAAGCAAGCTAAACATAATCTGATTTAAGACCTTATGCTAATGATAACTTAAATGCAAATGCAAGCATAAATTGTCTGCACTGATAGTCCCTTACTACACTTCAAAGACTGCACATAAATCTGGAATGTGCTTAGAGACAATGTTTTAGTGAAAACAGAAGATTATTACAAAAAACCAGTTTGTATCATTGGTGAACTAAAAGTATACTGTGCTTCCATGGGACACAGGATATAAGATGATTCAGACAAAGAAGTGAAATATGGTGTGTAATACAGTGGGGGAAAAAGAAGTCTACTCCCTTCAATCCTTAGCTCACAACAGATCTCCTGTGCCCTTTTTGGTGAAAGGAAATGTAAGTATCTATTTAACATCTGAAATTCACCCAGTTTGCAGTAGGCAAGATAGCTCAGCTACTATACAGGAAGGACTAACAGCAAGATCAAGCCTCTCACCCTGTTACTGCTGTGAAGAAGTTGGTCCAGGGTGCAACGGATGCTATGAAATGGAACATAAGGAACAAAGCTGCATATTCCAGACTGTTGCTTCAAAAGGATCGGAGAAGATGGAAACAACAAAGACGTGTAACTCTCCTCCTTATCAATAAATACAATAATGACTTGTTATTTGCATGATGGGTCATAGTATGCCGGGCATTGTATCCCGGATAAGTCACATTCTCATACCTTCTTTTAATCCACTGCAATTTATTTTGGAGTGTCATGCTCCAGTATTACTGTATGTTTTGTCTCCTACCCCATTGCATTTCCAAGGCTTGATTGAACAGGTTATAAGCCTTGAGAATATGTCTACTTGAGGCTTAGTGAATGCCACATCTTCTTGCTTTCTTATGCACTCATACAATGTCTACAGATTTCTAGTAGTTATTTTATAATCCCCAGAATAAAGTATTAAGTGTTTTTTCTGTGTCAGACTTCTTACCCCTTCTCTCCCAGACCTTTCGTGTAATTATTTTTACAAGAGGTTACTGGGCACTCATCCAGGCTTAGCTACACTTCTTTGTGAACTTGATAAAAAGAAAATGAGGGCTTTACACTGCAAAACACTCTGCTGTATGATTTTAATAGGTTTCAATTGGTCAGCACTCTTGGTTAGAGATTAAGCAAGATCTAATAGTTACTCAGAATATACCGCTTCGTAGTGATTTGTGCTCTGCTGCTTCAAGCTGGAAACTGTCTTGCTTCGTTTTACAAAACCCTTCCACTAGATGTCCCCATTTCCCCACCAAAGAAGGACAGAAGACAGGCAAATTAACCCCCTCCGTAGTAATTCAGTTCTTCATTACCCTATATATCCTGTAAAATTAGTTACTATACTTGCACTTTGACACCAATGGTACCTGCTTTTATGCATGATGTAATAATAGCTTCACCCTGTAGGAGCAACGCATGACCTCAAAAGGTGCTTTACATTTACAGAGCTTGAGCTAGGCAGAGCAGATACTTCCCTGCCTATTTCACAGCACATAGGAAATGATGGGATACTTCAGATGCCTGGTTTCCAGCAGGGCTAGTTAGACGCAAACTGCCTGGGATTGATTTTAGGCACATATATTTAGAGAAGTGAAAGAAAGACAAAGGTTACATTTAAATCATAAGGTAGGCTTTCTGAACTTAAAAAAAAACAAACTTTCTGACCATTAAGGGAGCAATGAAGAAATGAAAGAATATAGACTGAGGACAGAGAGGTGTAAAGTTTGACATAAAAAGCCAAAATATTTCAGAGAGTCTTTCAGAGGTAATAATGTGCAACTGAAATGGAAACTGCCAGGAGGGGAGAGTAGTTTAAGTGCTTTTTTATTGACATGCTTGCTGGCACATATATCACTAGCCATGATACAATTGCCTGAAAAATTTTGGTTTCACTTCTCAGCCAGATTTAATTTCAACCATGGCTGCTACAATCAAAGTTACTCTTTCAGATACAGCCATCTTTCTTTGTCTGCATACACCTGTTTCCACTCATTCTGACAGTTTAGTACTTAATGTGGAAAGGGCAGCAGGGCCTGACCATAAGATCATGCTTACATTCCACAGAGTCCGAGACAAACAGGAGAAATGAGTCTATGACACCTATTTCATAACGCACACAGAATAATGGAATATTTCTGGTGCTTGAGTTTGACAATCACATTCACATTGACAATTAAATGTGAACTCTCATAAGAACTGTGCTTATTTGATATCTTGCCAACTAAACTATGAGACAAGATGCAGTGGATTTATTTTTCTGGCACTGCTAGTCACTATGTGAGCCAAACCCCGAACCTCAGTATCGCATGGGGTAAATTGGCTTAAAGGAGCCAAGAGCCCATGATGAACCTAGCCAGTTTTTAGACATGGCTTGGAATAGAGTAGTATGTGCAAGCCACAGATGGTGGACCCATCCATATTTCCTATTTTCCTGTAAGACGGAACCTCTGTGGGCCAGGTAGGATCAGCACTGTAAATAGCTATTTATGTATATGGCAGAACTAAGGATATTTCTTTCATCCCACTTTTTCTCACTTTTATACTCTCTTTCTACATCCCTTAACACAGAGGTGATCTCCATCTGATAAACACATCAGATGGTTCAAGTAATAGTAACAATAAACAGTGGGGACCATTTGACTGACATAATCTATTTACAGACCTAAGGTGTAAGGAGCAGTTTTGCAGGGTGCTTATCTGCAAAATCAATGGCCAATGGTACTGGGCACAGATAGTGTTTTATAGGCTTAACCTCATAGTTCCCTTCTCAGTTTCATCATGCAGAATACTGTCATGTAAAATCTGACTGAACTCAAAAGCCTACATGAGGAATAAAAAGGAGAAACTTGGTTAATAAAAGGATTTACTTCAGCTGTTAAAAAGAAATAAATTTCTGAACCTTTGCTGCAACTGAAATGGACATTGAAATATTCTAAGAAAGACAACTATTCAGTTGTAGCTCTAATGATTACAATATGAGCTTATGATTTGTATAAAAAGTGGCATAATTACTGTGAATATCCTACTGGATATTGCAATAAGAAAGGAAGGAATTTTTATGCTTTCTAGGTTAAGGATAAACATAATTGATTTATGATTAACATGAAGGCCTAGGCTTATCTTCCAAATATATTGTATTTCACAGAGGCTTTTTTCTCATTTCTATTGAAACAGAGTATTTGCAAGCCAGAGAAGCTAGAAGCAATACAGTTGAGATCTCCTTCTAGATGAAGACTTGACATCATTCATGCTAGACTCGTGTCCATCTGCTGTATGGCAGGAGAAAGATGAATGGGAGGTCAGAAGTCTAAAGAATAACATCAAAGAGGTTTTAAAAGGATATATTTATGCAGTAACACAATTAGTGGAAACAAGTCCACATCTTCCTGTCAGTTCACTACAAATTAATTAAGCAACTCTGATCACTAGGCATTTCTTGGGAACTAATGGGAGTCAGAGGTTAACAGTCCTAGTTTGTACCTCAAACCACCAGTTCTCGCCAAGTTCGCATGCCACTGAAGTGCCCCACACTAAGGCTCTCATTGTAGTTTAGGTTAAAATAAAAAAAAAAAAAGTATGTAAATATGTTCTAAATTTGGGAAAACTGTATCAACCACAGGGCAACAGTTATTCCTAAAGAGATGTAGGGCTGATCCTGAAAAATGCTGAGATCCACCAATTCCCATCAATCCAACTGGAACTATCTTTCTCAGAAACTTACAGAGGCTCTGACAAGTCTCTCTGATTCACACCCACAATTTTGTGACTTTGGTAGTCTAATTCAGGTAATAATGCAGAACATGACTTCAGGTATTTCAGGCATCCTCAGCCACCATGAATACTGCGATCAATTCACAGCAGTGGGTCAAATTTGATACTGCACTCAACTGAAGAATTTCTCATGAGAGAGAACAAAAGGTCTCTTACAAGGCCATGCAAAATCAGATTGCAAAGAGAAAGTAAGGAAAAAGTCCCAGAGACCAGGTGAGTGCTGGAAAAGTCCTTTTCCCTCATTAAACCCAGTGGCTTACAGTTTAAATGTCTCTCTGAAGTACTGAATAATTTTACTGCATGCTGCCTTGTTCACCAACAAGCACAACCCAGGTATAAGATACATGAAAATATATATGTGAATCCAATCTTAGAGAAGCATAAATAAGATTCTAAGCATCCCATATGACAGGATGAAAAAACAACTGCCTGTTTCTCTGTGTAGATCTGATCTTGTCCTCTCTCCAAAGGTTAGATGTGTCATGCACGGCAGGATTGCCATTCCATGTCTGTATGGGTGGCTGAAGTGCCAGTCAGCTACAGAGCTCCTTGGCATCAATGACTGGTGTTCAGGAGTGTCCAAATTCCAGACAGCAGTTTAACCGTGACTAAACTGTCAGTCTGACTTTTGGTGACATTGATTATAGCATTGGCTCATTTATTTAATATTTCCTCTGAAGCTTCCCTTCTCCTGCCGCCATATCTCAGACTACTCCTGGCATTGTATAGAAACCAGCAATTTCATGAGATTGTTTTAAACACTGCTCCTCATATCTAAAATCTCTCTTTTGTTAGCTTTACTAAAACACATGGCACTCAAGTCCACTGGATGCTTTCTAAATGGCTATCAATGGACTCAGCTTTTAAAGGGCAAATGTAAGATGAACAAACCGAACACATATATCATACACATTTTAGGGCTAAGACATTAAAAAGGAGAAGCCTAATCTTTGGAATTTTTCAGTATAAATAACTGAGCCTGTTTATTCAACTCCTGAAAATGTCTTCCATACTCTCACATGAAATCTCCTCTAGCTAATGCTTTGAAGAAAACAACTTCTTGGCTTTCTATGCAATCATTTTTACTGTTTTCAATTTATCAAATGTAAATGTAGCCTATTATGAAAAGTTATTCATTATTGCTCTGTTTTAAAACACAAGGAAAAATACAAGACACTATGGGAGAACATTCTGCTTTCTTGAAAAATTAATTTTTGATACAATTAATCTTGTTCATTGTTCTTGCTTTTATTAAGAACAACTTTCCTGTCTTCTCAAGTTTGACATAAAAAAATCAAGATGGTAGCCACAAAATCCTACAGAGATGGTGGCAGCCTGCTCTGTCTGATCCTTATCTCAAGAAAAACTGAAATTATGGCCACTGAATAAGGGTAAAAAGCCATATGTAATGCACTTCACTGAATTGATGTCTGCATATTTTTCAGATGTCACTAGAGAAGCCTTGCACAGTGTTTTAAGAGTGCAAAGTACGGTTTGAAAAGTTGCTACTATTTATTAAGTGTTAAGACCTTCCCTAAGCTAGTATGCAATGAAATGGAGAAAGTCTTTCTTTAGAAGTTGTACATGTATTCAATTTTAAGAGAAGAGTAGACACAATAAAATATATGTGATCATTTAAGCATCTCCAGTTAATGCTGTTGCCTTGCAGAATAACAGGAAAGAACATTTTACAAACTGCAATCTACAGCTGGTCAACTGCACATAGTCTGCAGTTCATAGCCTCTTTCTTTATTGATTAATAAGATACACGGGCCTTAACTTATGTTCTTACTTAAAACAAGCTCCATGACATTTCATTTAAATAAACACTGTGAGGTTGCATCCCAAACACAGAGGACACTTGGGCATTACTCCTGCTAAGTGGGCCTTGCTGAACATCAGTGGCAGAACTTGGCCAGGTTGAGCTGAGTTTTAACTTTGCAGATATCAGGGAATTTTATGAGCAGAGGAGACCTGTCCCTTCAGTTGGCAACTCAAGACAAGGGATACGACCATAACTGGTCCAAACGCTAGTAGTGACCAACCTCAAATGGGCACGAAGAGAACCAAGGGACCTGACCTTTGTGAACGTCTCTCACATCACATAGTCAAGTATGAAGAATGACAGATAGTAATGCTCCCAGCTGAACTTAGCTTCACCCAACTGCAAGTGAAGATACTTTTATATGATTTCTGAAGTATTGACTGTTTCATTATGTAGTATGCATTTATTAGTAAAGCTTGGTAGAAGGAGAAAAAAACTTCTAAAACATAAAAATGGAACTGATTAGAATCATAGAATAACCAGGTTGGAAGAGACCCACAGGATCATCAAGTCCAACCATTCCTATCAAACACTAAACCATGCCCCTTAGCACCTCATCCACCCATCCCTTAAACACCTCCAGGGAAGGTGAATCAACCACCTCCCTGGGCAGCCTCTTCCAATGCCCAATGACCCTTCTCGTGAAAATTTTTTTCCTAATGTCCAGCCTACTTCTCCCCTGGCGGAGCTTGAAGCCATTTCCTCTTGTCCTGCCCCCGGTCACTTGTGAGAAGAGGCCAGCACCCTCCTCTCTACAACCTCCTTTCAGGTAGTTATAGAGAGCAATGAGGCCTCCCCTCAGCCTCCTCTTCTTCAGGTTAAACAACCCCAGCTCTCTCAGCCTCTCCTCATAAGGCCTGTTCTCCAGCCCCTTCACCAGCTTTGTTCCTCTTCTCTGGACTTGCTCCAGAGCCTCAACATCCTTCTTGTGGTGAGGGGCCCAGAACTGAACACAATATTCAAGGAGCGGTCTCACCAGTGCCAAGTACAGAGGGAGAATAACCTCCCTGGACCTACTGGTCACACCATTTCTGATACAAGCCAAGATGCCATTGGCCTTCTTGGCCACCTGGGCACACTGCTGGCTCATGTTCAGTCAGCTGTCAACCAACACCCCCAGGTCCCTCTCCTCCTCCCTCTCCTCTCTCTTCCAACCAGACTTCTCCCAGTCTGTAGCTCTGCATAGCGTTGTGTCCCAAGTGTAGGACCTGGCATTTGGCCTTGTTAAATATCATCCCATTCGACTCTGCCCAGCGGTCCAGCCTGTTCAGATCCCTTTGCAGAGCCTTCCTACCCTCCAGCAGATTGACACTTCCACCCAGCTTAGTGTCGTCTGCAAACTTGCTAAGGGTGAACTCAATACCTTCATCAATGCCTTCATCAATGTCTTCATAGGTTTGGGTTTCCCTTCTACTTTCATGTTTAACATAAGCTGAACAGTGATGCTACAGTTGTCACCTTAAAAAATGCATTGACATGCAAAGTCTATATAAGATGAATGTTTTATAGAGTCTCATATGCAGTAGGGTGAATATTCTTTAAAACTGCCAGTACCTAGTCTATGATTTTGCTCTGGGAAAGAAGATGTGAAGTAGCATGGGAAATAAGGGATGACTTTGGGCCTGTAACAATCCTGTTATGCTTTTCTTTTCTACTCATATTCCTGAAAAAACCCTGTTTGTTATTCAAAATATTATGCCACGGTTTAGCACGAGTGATAGATTTGTTACTCATTGCTCATTTTGGGTTTTTTTTTGGGGGGATTAGATTCTAATTCTCCCCTTATTATTAGAAAGTGTGACCAGGAATCTGAGGAAGGACTAGTGCCCAGCAACTGAATTAGAATTAGGATTCTGTGCCTATGACTTCCTTCCTCTTCTGTCTATGCCTTCAGGGAAATCTCCACTTTACTTTCCCTATGCATAAAAGCCTACATATTGGCAAATTTTAATTAGATGGAGTACAACACCTTCAGGATTGTAAGTGCCAAGCATTATTATAATCTATGACCTTCAGCTAATGAAGGAGTGCCCTGTTTTCACGTAACATGTGTCAGGTATTAGATCATGAAACTGTTTGAGTGCTCTGTCCTTCTGACACAGGCTATGTATGACCGAGTATGTTGGTAAAGCCTTGCTTACACACACACCAAATGTCGTTGAAGTTTGTCAAGACACAGTATTTGGTGCAAGTCAATGATATGCCTGTTGTAATGTTTACATTCAGCTTGTGCAAAATGAAAGCCTTTTACAAGATGTCCTGTGAAAGACATCAGAGCAAAGGAGTATGATAACCTCTAATTTCACATATCTCAAATTAGAAGATCAAATGCACATTCAGACACATTGGAAGAGGAGTTTTTGCACTGCTGATGACAGCTAAAAGAATTTAAATAATATGCTCTAATGTGGCCTAGGGAGCTCTTACAATTTCTGTGGAGAATAACTAATTTTTCTTTAATTCTGTCACATTTTCATAGTTAAGGGATTTTTTTCCTCCTCCCTTAAAGCTCGTGTGGTAAAGATGATGTCAGGAATAGTTGAATTGGTGTATATATCCTCATGAAGAAGAGTTCATCAACATTTTGCATATCTTAGAGGTTCAAGGACAGTGGGCAGGAATCTGATCTGTGTTACAATAATTTTAAACTAGACTAATTTCAGTGAACTCACTGGTGTTCATCCAGATGTCAGTTAGAATAACAAAGAGCAGACTGTGGCTGAGGAAGTGAAAAATAAAACAGAAGACCTGTGTCTTTCACCATTGATGCTGTAACTAGTGACAGAAACCTTCTCTGAAGCAGTGATGTGCTGGTGTTCCAACCATGCTGAATTCATTTACTTTGGCAGATTCTTGATTGTTCCACTGTCTATTTATTTGAAATGGAAACCGAGTCATGTTGCCTGCTCCTTCTCCCGGCATATGATTACACAATACATCTTCCATTTTCTGCAATCAATCACTCCCAGTGCTCTTTTCCCATTATGCACTACTGGCTTTTGGAGAGGTTTCCATTTGAACATGAGTGTAAAGGAAAAATTTAAAAAATAAGAGAAAATATCTATATATTTGCAGTGGGTAAACAATGTCAATGTTGTTCCATGTATTTGCTCAGTCATTTAATGACAGCTGATTTGGAACATGTGCTTTGCAGACATTCAATGTGCTTCTCAGTTTTGGGTGTCAGAGCCAGAGATTTTAGTGTCAGATAAGCAAACTTTGTTTTTCAGAGGGAGTCAAGAGCTATCATTATTACAAACGTCTTCTAGTTGGCTAGTCACAACTCCTGTAACGTGGCTGTTCCATATCACAGACAGATGAACCAAATGTTTGATATTCTCTGGATTCTATTCAAATTGTTCTGCAGTCAAATAAAGTAAAAAATAAAATAAGGTAGATAAGAGACAAGTCAAATCTAATGAATTATACTTAATGCTTGATAAAATGCATTTGAAATGGAAAGGGAATACATTAGAAGAATTCTTTGATTTTTTTACAAAGGTAATTTATCTAATTAAAATATGCTCTGTCTCTTCTAACTTTATGTATCTACCATATCAGTTGATAGATCATCTTAAACAAGTTATTTTATGCTTATGCAGATATAGAAACTGAGGTACGTAGATTAAAAAAATGCCCAAGATCAACCGACAGGCTAGTGGAAAAGCAATAAGGCTTGAGACAGGAACAAAACTGAATAAAGGTCATATTTAAAACCAAAAAAGTTCTCAGTGAAATCATGAGTTGCAGGTGACCACTGGCTTCATCCAAATGCTCATGAGGTTTCCTTCTCGGTTGAGGCACAGCTGTACCTGCCAACATCTAAGGAAGGGCACAGATTCTGTGAGCAACTGTTTTATCTTGGGCTAGTGCTTTATCCATCTATGCAAAAGCTGCAGTACAGCTGCCTAATTGATCAAATAATCACTCAGGAAAGTTGTTTCTGTCACCAAGACTCTGTCGTTCTCAAAGGGTTAGGATTTCCTCTCTTATTCCATTAAATCTCTCTTGTCTGTCTCCCAGGTGGCTGGTGTTTCTGCTCCTGGGCATGCTGACGTTTTCATCCTTTGATGACACAATATCTCTTAGTGTCCCTTCTCTGTCACCCTCTCCTTTCCTTCTTTGTGGTATGGACTCCTACCACTGATTCAAGCTGCTGTTGCTGTCTCCTCTTTCTTGACCCGTTCCATTCAGTAACATAGAGACAGTCTCTATGCCAAACACCATTTATTTGTTCTCTGCATTTTACTAAATTCCTCTGTACCTCAACTCATTTTGCCGACAGAGAACTGATGTCTTAAGGGAGGAGCACTGCCTGATTTTAAAGCTCTTGGGGACTGCCATTGTATGGAAGTATCATTCACATCTGCATACAGTGGCCACAACTTGGTCTCCAGCTGCAGTGTCATCAAACCTTCATAAGTGTTGCAATCACAAATTACTGAAGAGCTAATTTTTCTAAAGCTGGGCCCACATCCAGCAGCTCTCATCTTTGACAGTTACAATTGCAGGCATTGCACATACACATGTACTCCAACCATGAGCGTAAAAGACACCTCAGACAGAACAAGTGAGATCATTTTTTTCAGGAGAAGACTACAAATCCTACAGACTTGAATGGAGCAACCTGGCAGACATCTGACATATACATGGGGCTCATTGGGCTTAGAAGAAATGATTTGCAGTCTTGTTGCCCAACTTCCTGAAAATAAAGGGACAAAAACCCTGGGCAAATGTAACTTATGACAGTGTTGTTGCAATGGTGACAGCTACATTATCACACTTCCCAGAGGAGCTAGTTTTATGTCTTTGCTGCAATATTAAACCAGGTGAAATAGTCAAATTTATAAACCTAGAAATTTAAAAGGAAAGCCAACCAACCAAGAGATGGTACTATTTTAAAATGCGTTTATGGTTAATCCCTTCTGTGCAATTATGAGGGAATACCGGCACAGCTGCAGGGTATGCACACCTCAACCCACTGATGTTCTTAACTGGAAGTGAAAAGGCAAAGAGGGAAACACTCACTAAACTCACATCTACGTTACACCTTATTAAAAAGAAAGGTGACTCTGGAGCATATGAGTTGGGACTTGCTGTTTTCATCATCTGAACATTCGTTTGTAAGACTGGTTCTTTTGGTATTGTGTCAGAATGAGGGATTCCTAGCTAGGTGGTTGACAGGTTAGACAAAGAGTCTTATTCAATAATAAAATAGTTTTTCAGGTATTCTGTTTTCCCTCCAGCATTTGCACAGAGCATATGAACTCTGCACAGGCCTGATACACTCTTACCCTATCTAGGCCTTTATAATTATTACTATGAAAGCTGAAAAGAAGAGATGTTTGGACTAGCATAAGAATATGTGAAAGGAAACAAGAAGCTCCATAATATTTTGCTTCTCAGGAAGGTTGGTGAAGTGTTCACTGTATCCATCTGTTGCAGTAAATACTGGTAATGTTTTCTCCATTAGGCGCTGACTTCAGAGATTCAGTCTGATCGTAATTTTTCTTGAGAAACTTATGACCATCATGTCCCATAAATGTAGGCCAGAGCTAAAGCAGAGATGGCATGGAGGCAACAGAAAACCATCCACATGCAAAGCTGTTCCCTTCTTTTAAGTCCTTCTCCTACTTGATAAATGTTGCTTGTCGCCTTATTTTCCTTCACATAATTACAAGCCACACCTAGCAAAGACAAGAATTTGGCTTACATAAGACAGCGTAGTTAAAGTTACAACTCTCAGATGCTCTTTGGAACTGAGTATTTGCTGGAATAAGCATTCAACTTAAAAAGTTCTAAAAAAACAGTCTGAAGTTTCCTGATGTGTATGTTTCATCAGGTCTTGGGTTCTTTAAGAGTACTATGCACTGTTACAGCAAATTATACAAAGCAATTCTCTTCTTAAAGCAAGGAAGAAGAAGAATGAATTAACTGACAAGGATGGAGCTATCCAGGAGCAAAACAGTCATAGAAGAAGCAGACCTGTTGAGGTGACATGGAACAACTTTAAAGAAATCTCAGCTTGAACAAAATACTGAACAAGGTCCTGGGTAACTTGACCTAGTCCGTTCTGCTTTGAATAGTGAATTTGATGAGATGACTCTTAGAGGTCCCTGCTCCTATTCTATGACTGTGAAAAGTATGCTGTTTGGTACAGACAGAAGATGATATTTCTGTTCTTCACTGATACAATTCAAAGTTGCCTCTGTCAGAATTCTGATTCACAGGTATCTTTGGAAATGTTATGAAGTTACTAACTACAATTAGACTTTCTTTTTGATCGCTAATACCATGTGCTTATATATATTCAGTAAACAATAGCTTATTCCAGTTAGTGTGCATATGTGCAACTGAAGCACTAGGCCTTTCCGGTAAGCAAGTCCATTATGGTGTGTGTTGCCCATGCTTCTGTCTGGCATAGTGTGGTGCACCCAAAGAATGAACTCAAACTCTGGGCTTATTTGGAAGGCAACTGTGAAACAGTCAGTCAGTCAGTAAAGATGGAAAACCTTTGTCAAATCATTGGTACAATCTAATAGAAATATTGGTAAAGGAAGAAGCTTCCTATCCTCCTCTGCTTTCATCCGATGCTTCTTTATCAATATTGTCAAATAGTTAATTCCTTTCTGCTTGCCTTGTTGATGACTATACATCTCTTACAGACTTAGAATGATTCTTCCTTTCCTCTGTCTCTCTCTTATCCTCTCCTCTCCAACAGCCCTTGAATTTAGCCATTAACACTCAGCCAAGCAAGGCACAAGACCTGTCATGGTCTTGGCTACCAAGACTGTCACAAAACCAGCCAGAGCACATAATTACAATTTTTAACCAGGAATTAAAAATTGCAGGCTTTTAATATTCTGTAGTGGTCTGTGCTCATGAGTCCAGGATATGGAAAAAAACCTGGCCACATAACTTGCTCAGACCTGCAGTACAGGCCATTGCCACAGAAAGTAAAGCCATTCACTTGGAAGACCTTTGTCTTTCTATCTCATGTGCTTTGAATTTCATTACTTTTGGTGTTTGTCACTATGCTGAAGGTGCAGTTCTGGAGAAATGGAATGGCTACTGACACACAAAGAGGATAGATAGCCTACCAGTAATAAAGTAGATAGCAGAGGATGACCTTACCACTACGTCACATTCTTCTGAAAAAGGCCAAATATGATGCTTGTGCAAGCCCTCTTAGCTTATGGCACTACCCAATGCTCTTTCCTACTCAATACCATTCTCTAATAGACAGTGCGACAACCAAATGATATATCATTTCTGTCTAAAAATATCCTGGTGATTATTGTACAGATACTATGAGTAAAGGGAAAGACATTCTCTGTGCCATGAATCTTTAACAGTCAGAAAGGCAAATGAAATAAATAATAAATGTGTGCTGAAGGAGTGGTATGTAAATGAGAAATGGAAATAGTAATTATAGCTCATACTGGAAACAATGGTAAAGCTGGATGCATGAATAACAGAATTTGAGAAAACATTTCTAAAGTAATCTTTGTTACACTTCTCTCCCAGCATATAAGGCCAGCTAGCCAAGAAGAAAAACTGGGACTCAATACACAGTGTAAAAGAGATAGGAGTGTATCTTGATATAATGATGGAGAACTTTTGGTGTTCCAAAAGCCAGACCTGCATCTGAGATGACTGGCAAAGGATAGGAACCACATAACCAGCTGCTGGAAGAAGACTAATATATAGTGACAATTCCAGACAAACAAAAACATTTGTTAGTCATTAATAGGATTGATGTAATTTAACAGGCAGTAATAAAAGTTCAGACAGAAAGTACAAATGTACAAGAGGTGCAGTTGATCAAGTATGTTGCAGTTTAGCCTTTTGCCAGCAGCTAAACTACAAAGCAGCCACTCTAGCACCTCACCCAACCAGGGGAAAGAATTGGAAAAGAAGAGAAAAACTCATGGGTTGAAATAAAAACAGTTTTAATAAAGCAATAAAACCCAAGAATAATGATAATACTAAAGATATTAATAGTACTAATTATAATAATAACAAAGAAATATACAAAACTATACTCATCCCACCTCAGCAGAGGTTACAGAATGCATTTCCAGCAGTGAGCACCAGATTGTGAACACTGTGAGCACAGCAATTTCAGCAGATGTGGAGATCACAGTCAATACCTTGAGGTCACTGAACATAGTAATGAACTTGGAGCACAAGGGAACCAGATACTGGGATCAGGTATATTGAAAGCAAGGACTGCCAAGAGCAGGGCAGAAGGAGAAGGAGCCAGAGTGAGATGTCCCTGGAAAACTTTCCAGTTTTTACTAAGCATGATGTCCACAGTATGGAATACTTTATTTGACCAGTTCGGGTTAGCTGTCCTGGATCCGATACCCTCAGGTTTATACAGTGGCTCATGTGTAAAACAGGAGGGACTGGAAAATATCCTTGTTTTCCCTAACAACAACTATAAACATTGGTATTTTTTAGCATTCTTCTCATACTAAAAGTGAGAGAAAACAGCAGCGTCCAGAGAAGAAAGTTAATTCTATCCCAGTTGAGCCTAACTACATTTAGTAGCCTAACTACATTGCCTAACTACAATTAAAATGAATGTGTTACCAACCTTGGTCACACACTAAACCTAAAACACTGCAGCTACTGTAAAGTACAGCTACTGAGAAGAAAATTGACTCTGTCCTAGGTGAAAAGAGAACAGAGTATTACAACCGCTAATGTGTCTTGTGCATGTCCACATCATAGCATACAAAGGACAAGCTGCAATAATTTAACACAAATGAGCCAAATTTAATTTAAAGATTTTAATGAAATCCTAGATAGTCAAAAAGCAAAAAGTTATGAAAATAAATGGTCGTGGATGAAAGAATAATCTAGGATAGAAACAGAATGGTAAACTTTCCACACTGCAAGATACCAAGCAATGGGATGTATCAAGAATTTAATTTGATGAATTTAGTAAGGATTTACTTTCCATTTCTGTGAACACAAAGAATCACAGGAACACTGATACTGCTTAGATGCCCAATTAAACATAGGCTAGGAAAGATAATCATACAGACATCTGGTGAGAAATTTTTAATGGTTTAAACCCTCTGTAACCATTGCTGATCTTTGACTATAATGAAACAAGCCAACTCTGAAGACTTTTAAATTGGCATCAATCATGCCCACAATTACTGCAAGCACCACCCTCTATCCCTCCTTCATAAAACTGTTGGTACAAAATTAGAGACTAATGATGGCCAAGCTGAAAAATCAGAACCTAGTTATACGTCTTCATAACTTTCAGCTATTAAAATCTAGATTACTTCATGTACCCATTCACTGCTTTTATTAATTTTAAATATTTAAATTATTCCCCAAAATAACAGTTACCTGAAGATAAATAAGATTATCACTAAGACATTGCATAACTTTTTCAAAGACATTTATTTCATATTTTAGGAATTAAATGCTTCTTTGTTTCTAAATATTTCTTTCCACCTTGGGCTATAACACAAAACTCTATATGGGCATAAACTATAGACTTGATGTAAAATAAATTTGTTCATCAAATTCAGATATGGTTTGTTATTATAACTGAAGTGTCTGCCCAAATGAAAATTAATATATTAAATATTTTTTTCCATAGAATACAGTCCATAAACTAGGGTTGTTTGAAATAAGCCTGATGTTAAGGAGATGTGAAGAAGGTTCTATTTTTAACATGAGAAGTAAATCATAACTTCAGTTGTTTGACTTCCCAAATCCCTTTTAAGTTTCTCATTGAGTTTCAGATTATTCTGTTTACTAGATCTTTTTCTCTAGTAAACCTGTATTATATATATTTGGTGTATTTGTGACATGACTTCCTGATCTTTCTTAATTCTAGTCTAAACCAGTGAGGCATTCTGGCAAACTGAAAATGACTTTAAATGATCTTTGCCTTCATTTATATGAGTACAGTAAATAAATATTTATGGCTTAATAAAACAAGGCACTTAACAACTTGTATAATTTAATCATATCTCTATTTGCTGAAATATAAACTCCCAACTACATGGAAGTGATCTGAAAGTGTTTTCCTAAGTCGCCTTTACCTTCTTCTGTTAATTTGACATTTATGCATATATTGGAAAATACTCAGGAAAGAGTTCAAAATTTGGACTTCATGGGGTGATCCACAGCATAACAGGATAGTGCTAGACACCTTGAAGAGACAAGTCTAGGGCATTTGCACAGCTCTGGGTAGCAGTGAGGAGAGATTATTGCACATAATTACTCACCTCCTCAGACTGTGAAGTAGCAGCCAAGTCCTCAACCTGAAATGCCTCAGTACCTAAGTTTCTTTCTACTAGTTGACTGTTGTCAATGTTGAGGTACAGGTACAACCCCTTTTTCCTTTCTGCAGTATTAGCTCATGGATTTCCATTTATATTTGTGCTGCCTTGCTAGGGAGCACCTGTCTGCACTGCTTTCCTCATGTCCTTTAAGATGAGAATAATAGATGGCAGCCTACCTTTGAGCTGCACTGCAGGACATTCCTCTTTGTGCAATGCTTAGCTCCCATAAAAGCCTGATTTAATGCTGTCAGACCAAACAGAACCCATTACCATTAACATTTGTTGTGATTTGGAACACAGGACAGAAAAAGTCCTGTTCTCAGCTTCACCAATGCTACTGCCAAATTTCTCTGCTGAGGGTAGTGCAACAGCTCTGCATTTAGACCTGCTAGTTAAGAGCAGGAAACAACAGTATTTTTTAGTTGTCCTAAGTCTCCACTGTTTCCATTTCCAAAACTCATGGGAGAGTGTGATCTGGCCAAAAGTGTCTTTAAAGAAAAATCTGGTACTCTAGGATTCAAAAATCTAATAAACATATGACGATTTTCATTGTGATAAATTGCTCAGATCTCCCAACAGTAGTTTAGTCATGCCCAGTTTTTGTTACTTTCCAACACAGATGCATTAAGAGATCTGTATCTGATCTAATACAATATTGGCAGAATATGGTATGCTGGCAATTTTCTACTAAGATTGATGCCAAGCTATCAAATATTTAGATTATTCATAATTTTAGAAGTATGTGGCAGTACATATGCATCTGCTGTCAGAACTAAACAATAAGTAGTGCAAGGCACAATAGCGCCGAAAATATATTGCCTACTATTAAGAAAAAGAATAACCCTACACAATTTCAGAGACCTTTTTTCTACAAACTTGAAAAAAATTCTGGACAAATTGCCAGGTTTACAAATATGCATACACATTCCACATATGGATATGCTTTAGTAATCATCTTTACAAACCTTTTAGGCTACACATGGATCTAATAAATAACCCATTCACAAACAATATATTATCATCTAAGAAAAAGGAAAAAAAACCAAACCCTTTTCATATACAGCCCAAAAATTCTAGCCTTCACTTTCAACCCTGAGCTTTGTGATCAATCATTACGTCAGTGTTCATTTTTCATGGTTTGGTGTTGAACAATAAATGGAAAAGAAAATGACTGAAATAATTAATATTGTCTCTGACAATGAGCAAAGCTTAAGAAAGAGCTTCTAGCGACAGCTGAGGACAGTCTGCCCTCTGTGAGTTGCAAATGTAATAAAATCTGAACTTTATTTCTCTTTTCTTTTGGAAAGTCCACATGGGCCCAATCACATGATGGGAGATGGTTCATATGTCAGTCCCTTTGCATAAATAGTACACAGCTGCAGTTAAATGTTTTGCCCCTTGAAGGACAATACTTATTAGCTCAAGGTTAAGAGCCTTGCGGAAGGTCAGCCTAGCTACTGCAGAGCTGTGGAAAATCATCATTTGGCTATCTGCTGACACACAGTCAAGGGCTGAGTTACATGATATGGACAATGTGAACTTCATTGCTCAGAAGATGACAAACAGTTGTGCTCCCCAGCCTGCAAATTATTGGACCAGTAACTGCTTCTGACTGGTAAGACCCTTTCTCAGCCTTGATCCCATGAGCTTTCTTCACTCCCAAGTTTCACTGTATTCAATTACCTCTATCACAACTATATGCTTCTTGTGTATGTAAAGAAGTAGACAAAGATCTCTTGTCCATGTGGCCTGTTTTCTGCAGGTATGGATGCAAGCCAGGAGGAAAAACAGAACAGCCAGGGAGAACGTATGACCAAGTGGCTTAATTTGTTCTCTCCCTATGTGTGAGATCCATACATAGGCAGGATAATAATAGGGAAAGACAGTAGTGCTAAGGGTAGTTGGATAATTGTCTTGATGTTTTATTTAGAAGTTCAAAATTTGGACTTCATGGGATGATCCATGGAGTGATAGTAGACTGCTGCTACAGACACCTTGAAGAGACAAGGCTGGTGCATTTGCACAGCTCTGAATGGAAGCGAGGGGAGATTATTTCGCATAATAATAATAGTTTTTTAAATTAGGGCATCTTACAAAAGGGTCTGACAAAGCCTCTTTGAACTATGGATCTGGAGCTGAAGCAGGAGACACTCAGCAATGCGGTACAGGGAACGAGGGAGGTGAGACCATAGGAAAGCAAATGCTGGGGACTGATTGCCTGAACTGGGATATAACAGCATGTTCTTGACTGTGCTGTCTGCATTTTCCACAGTCAGGTGAAGCAGGTGATGGGAAATGAGAGGTGATGCACTCCCTCACCTTTCTCCATTTAAATCTGTGCCTGACACGTCCAGACAAAGTGCCCTATATCTTATTCATTCATGGTCTGTGTTAATACGTGTTCTTCTATCAAATTGCACAATAAAATAATAGGTCCTATTCCTTGTCATGTAGGACTCAAACTTCTCATCTTAGTCTAAACATGTCCAATTCTTCTATTACAAACACATCAGACATCCAGCCTATCCCAAGATATGAAAGATTTACTTACTTTGGCAAAGAAACTGTTTTGAGCCTGGCCGATGCCAGACCCTATGCAGTACTGATTATTTCTCTTTTTGGTGGTATGCAAAAGTCTTTCATCAAAACTAAGGCCCAGGGCATTCAAATCCTAATATATTTTAGCCGAATGTGACAATAACTATTTTTCTGGCACACTGAGCAGTTTTTGGCACAAATATCAAATGTTTTGCATGGCTCTATGTTCAGTCTATATCATCATTGCTTATCTTGTGCTTAACAACAGAGTGTACTCACAAATGAAACTCAGTATGGTTAAGGGTACAGAGACAATTTTGGCTTTCTGTATGTTGTTGCAAACTACCCCAGTACTCATTTAATGTATGAATGCTACTCGTTTGATTAATGAAATACACCTGTGAATGCAGAAGGCAGGTACACAATAAAAACAAGAATTAAAAAAAAAATCTATTAAAAGCATCTCCACCATAAGTCTTCCTGTCTCAGACCTGACTGTGCAACACCATTTCCCAGGCCAAAGAGAAAGTAAAATCTTTGGAGCTGCCAGTGAGTTTCAGTTCCTTTGGACTAACACCACCCTGATGCCCCTCCTCTAAGAACATCTTGGGTTTAGATTGGGGTACTGAGTGATGCAGCTTTCTCATCTTTGTTCCAACAAAAAAGAACTAGTGTCTAATCCAAATTGACTTCTAGAGAGTGATTCAAAGCAAAAAGCACAAGTTTTTGTTAATGAGTGAGTAGTACTGACCCCTTGTGTAAGTTTGACAGGGATCATAAAGAACATCCCTCTTGTCATCAAATACAGCAGATTCTCCTCTTCCTCCGCAAAAAGAGGTTTTAAAGGTCTGGTATCAAGTTCTGATTTTTCATAAGCGGCATTACAATAACTGTAGATAGTCTCCTATTACTGATCCAGTGAGAAATAACCTCAGTAAACCTGACAACACCAAGCTCTGTAGCACTTAACTGGAGTAAGGCTAGAAGGAAGCTGAGCCCTCTGCCTGTTGTTTGTCCTGCATGAGGTCACTACAGTTTGGCGATAGAATAACATGCTCCCTACAGCTAACAGCACCGAGCAGGTGGGGAACCACATGTCGCACTAGCCTATATTACCAAGTGACCTTCACTAGCAGCCCGGTGCACAACATATTGCATTAATCCTTTCTAGAGGTCACAAAAGCATGGCTAAGTGTGCTGCGGTACAGATCCAAGAAAAACAGTTGCAAATGCCTAACCAGATGCAGTCAGAAAAATGTGCTTTTCATGAAGCCTGTTCAGAAAACTGAATAATTTATTAGTGCATCACATGCTATTTTTTGAAACTATGCCACTTTGAAGAAATCATTAATTTTGAATTATAAGCAGGTCCTACTAACAAAGTGGATTGCAAATGGCAAGGCAGACAAAGCATTGTGTGCCCACCAATTCCATGTCAAGTAACTTTGATTTCATCATTGCCAATGGATAGCTTAGAGAGAAACAGCACAACACAGTAATGAAACAATTACTGCTGCTCAGTTCAAATATAACTTGGTGTGCTCAAAGCTCAGCATAAAGGCCTTGAGGTAACCCTTCCTGGAGTGCCTCCCATACCTCCACCCAGCCTCTCAATAACAGACTATCAAAGGCTGCATAGCGGATTAATTCCAGTGGCGTTTCTGGAGTTGAGCGGGGCTGACAAGTGAAATACGGTTTGCCTGTCTCAGTGTGGGTATTGTTTTCTGCACTGTAATGCAGCACAGGTGCTGCAGGCCAGGAAGGAGACACACTGGTAGAAGTGTGATAAGGAAACTCATGAAAGAAACCGTGTTGTGGAAAGCTGGGGAGAGAAGGTGGGGCGAAGGGCCCCCTCAGCCCTGGAGGGTACTGCTGGGCCCTGGCATTCCCCCAAGACTCACAGCATATCTCTAGGTAGCATATGGTTTGAGGATGAGCTTCCTGTGCTTCTAAGGGGTTGGAAGAGAAGAAGGAAGTGTCTATGTATGGGGAAAATAATTGCTTCCTTCTTCTGCTCCTCTTCCCCTTTGTGCCCCGAGCATCAGCTTTACTCCACCATACGAACAAGGTGTGCTCTGATCTGCAAGGAGGTGTCTGTAGATAAAACCTTGACTGAAATGCATAGAACAGCAGAGAGTAAAAAGAAGACAGGATAGCACACTCAAAACACATGGTGTATCTCACAACAGCAACAGCCTTACTGGTGTTTCATGGTTAAATGGACAGTGAGATCAGAGAGTGTCAGAACACCACAATTTATTTTGTTTTTATTTCAGGAAGGCTCTGTCCTGTGTTTGCACAAGGCTGGTTTTGTAGTTGTGCGGGAGTCTGCTTTTGTGGCCATACATGCAATGCCAGAAGATTTGTTACTATCTGCAGCACAGCTTGGCTTATCATATAACTTTCATTGCACAGGACAGTGTCAGAAAATCTGTCAGTCTTCACCAAAAATTAATACAGTACATTAAGACCATCATTTGTGATTGGAGTGGGATGTGAAAAATGGAGGCAATTTTGTTGTGATATATCACATTTCACTGAATGTAAGGATCTGTGTTATTCCTATTGAGGCAGTTAGAATGCAAAACAACAACAAAAAAAAACAAACACAAAAAACCCCACCAAAACCAAAAAACCAAACCCCAAAAAACCCCACAAAACCAAAACAAAACCACAACGAAATTTGAAAGACTTTGAAAAAGCACTAGTCTGTGGAAACTCCACCTAGAGACAGATTCACCCACATCTGCCGAAAAAAGGAGCACAGTGTAGGCTTAGCTGTGGCAGCGGCATGGCTAACAAAGACAGTCAGTGCGTGCACAGGTTGATACATTGCTCCCTACCCTCCTACGTGCTAGTCTCCAGGTTACACATGTGACTCCAGACAATATTTTTTCATTAGCAATCTGGATGTGGTTACACAGAGTGCTTTAACCATGTGCTAATGAAAAGCAAAAAAACCTGCTGGTGGTCAAAAGTAAACTGGTACTCAGGAAATTAGAAATTATGTGCAGTAGTGTATGTGTCACATGCTTGTCTTACTTCTCTGAAGAAACTCCTTATTGACAAGCACAGGTGTAGTCTCTCCTGTGCAGTGATTTTATTTGATAACCAGGACCAGAATAAGGGCCACAATCATACTCAGAAGGTTACTATTAATCTCTAGCTTTGGCTGAACTGGCAGGTTCCAGTCCTTATTTGAGGACAAATGTCTCTCTTTGAAGTGATGATCATTCATTCCTTTGTTTCTGTATGTAACCTGAAACGTTGAATGACAATTTAAAAATCCTATCTCAATGAATACATTCAAACAAATTCCCTTAAACTTAAACCTAATAAAATTATCCTTATCACATAGTAGTTCATAAAAACAGGTTATAAAATTTTACATATTTTGATGCAGAATTAGAAATTCAGTCTCAAAGTTCAAACCCACCTTTTGACAAATACCTTAGTAGAATTACTCAGCTATTCTGGTGTGCTTGCAATGCCATTGGGGATGATCTTTCTGATCAGAGCTTCAGAGCTGTTCAAATGCTTTATTTCCAACAAAATCAACCTTTAAAAAGTTGGCTCCCTTTTTCTGTAAATTAAAACGGGGGGGGGGGGAAGAAAATAAAAGAAGCTGAAGTGTTTAAAAATTGAATGAAACGTGATAATGCAGACTATTAGATCTCTTTCTCTTCTCTTGCACTACTGTGCAGTTCTGTCTGGGATGACCACCTTAGACTGGACTGCTCTCTTCTTTTCTCTAAACAAGTACTATGTACTCAGGTTTTCACCAGTGCATTGGGTTGCCCTCACACTATTTGCTTACCTCTCTAGTTAAAACGTTGGGTTTGGAATTTACATTAGCAAAGGCATGACCGCATGTATTCTGTGTGGCATACCTAAGTATACATGTCCCTGTTCGTATTTTGCTTGGCTTTTATGTTACTGTAAGTCAGGGGATTTCTTTGAAATTCCACTAGAGTCAGTCAAGAGTGAGAGGAGTTAAGCTTTTCATCCATACCTGGTACAAAACAGGTTTGGTTTCATACAAGGGAAAACAAGCTCATTCACAGGAAAGACAGTCCAGGTAATCAGTAACACATTTTCAGTTTCAGTTTTGATCTTCCTTTTTTTTTTTGCCTTCTTTCAGCTCCTTTAAGAGCCACACCAAACCCCTCCCATGGACACCTGTGGGAGTTATTTCATCAATCAAAGTAAATCTATAGCCCTCGAGGACAATTGTCATCTGAAGGGCATTTTGCAGTATATTCCAATTAACAGATCTTTGAGCTTAACAGTTCTCCATACTTTATTATGTCAAACTGATGAAAGGAAATCCCTCTTCCTATTTGATTTTCTAAATATTTCTGTGCAAAATGTCTTATGACAAGGAAGCATTTCTTAGTTAGATGCATGGAAACTGTTAAGCCCAAAAAATAAAGAAACCATACACTTTTTACATTCTTCTAAAATACTGCTGATTTTGTATTGATTCCTTATCTTTGTTCCTTCCTTCTCCCTTTCTTTGCCTGGCTGTTTTCCTGATTATTTGGAAGACTGAACATAAAGGATTTTTATAGAATCATTAGATATTTCAGAGTAGTGTTGATGAGAGCCATGTTGAAAAGGACTTTGAAAAATAACTCCTTTCCAGTATCCAAATGTTCACATCTCTATTTACTGTTATTTTAAATAGTTTCATTTCTGTGGATGGCTGATGAGCTCCCCAGATGGAATATAAAACTTTATGTAGTACACCTTGACATAAAATGAAAGGAATAAAAAATAGTTTTCAAGTGGTAGGGTTTTATGAAAAATAGCTGCTCACAAAATGGAAATATTTTCAGACAAACTGACCAGCTGAAGATTTTTGGCTGCAAAATATTTGGTTCACTTTGATGAAAGTTTTTAATTAAAACTGGACTATTTTTTGCACAGAATGAAAAGCAGTAGCATGAAAGTACCTGATGGATTGAATGACTGTACAGTATCCTCTCGTTTGACTGCTTTTTCTTATATCACTTCAAGTACAAGCTGCTTGGCTGCTTGGAGTTGTGAAGAACATGCTCTGCCCTTGCAAACATATTGCTCTTATTCTTAAACAGCAAGAAAAAAAAATTGTGTTTCTCCTCTATTCCAGAAGCTTTTGACTGGAGAGCTAGAGAAACAATTTGTCATTGCAGCTTCAGCTGCAACCAAAGTACTGAAGTCAATGGAAACACTTGCTGAAATCCAGCCTGTGATTTCACCCTCCATTAAAAAGACCCTCTTACAAATTGGATTTTTGGGTATATTTTTCTGTGCACAGTTATTAAGATTTCCTGAAATTTAAAAGTGAGAAGTGAAGAACTACATCAAAGTAGAGTGTTTGCCTTTAGTTCAGACAGAGTAACTGGGTCAGAAAGATGTCATCTGGCTAAAAGCTGTGTTTAAGTGTCATGGTTAAAGGGCTTGCTGTGAAGACCACTGAATAAAAAAACAACTAAAAAATCTTAGTGTCTTTATTGCAGTATGGAGTAGGATCTAAACATGAGGAAATAATGCTGGAGGTTCAGACTAATCTTCAGTTCACATTTGGGATTAAACTCTGACCGTCTGAGACTGCTAAGGTTCATAATAAATAGTGAGAAGCTACCATAGAGATGGTAAAGCAAGGAACATTAGGGGGACTCATTTTTATTTCATTTCTTCGTAGCACAGTCTGAAAGACAACAACAGAAAGGGGAAACAACTTTGTATTTATTAGTATGGCTGAGCTGCATGCAATAAATTATGGAAGAAAAAAAGACTGAGGGATAATTGACTGAAAAAACAAATGTCAGTTAAAGTAAACACAGCAGTTTCCACTGAACCTATTTGTAAAAATGTCAAAGGAGTTGAGTTGTTTTCCTTCACAATATTTGTGCTGGTATAAAGGGACTGTGGTTTAATTAAATTTCCCCACAGAGACTAAGTATTCCACTAGATGTCACTTTGAGACTTTGCTAAAAAGGACAGCATCCCTAGAAGGGATGAAGCATCCCCCACTGCAAAGTGGATGAGCTGAGAGCACCCTTGCAGCAGGAGCCCCTAATCAGGAATGTAATACTGGGGTATATTAAGCACAATGAGGCTGATTATAGATACATAACCACCTGCCAGAAGAAGAGCTGCCATCTAGAAATGCGTTCTAGCAAAGATTATCCCACCAGTAGAAACTTCT
Source organism: Piaya cayana (assembly GCA_013389865.1). Classification (NCBI taxonomy): domain Eukaryota; kingdom Metazoa; phylum Chordata; class Aves; order Cuculiformes; family Coccyzidae; genus Piaya; species Piaya cayana. Next base: position 26,360 of record WAAB01008628.1, read on the forward strand.
TGCAGTGCTCTGAAGGGAAGAGTTAGGAGACCACTCTCTCCCAACAATCCATCCTGCCCTCCATGCAGCGACACTGTGGGAACAGGGTCAGTTTTGGTAGGAATCGGGATGGTTCCTGGGCAGCTGCCCTGTGCTTCCACAGGAAATTTGATGGATCCAAGCTAAGTGCTGATCCAGCAACTGACCCAAACATCAATCGTCCCTCAGGACCAGGAACAAGGTACAGGCCCTGACATGGACTTTTCTTTTTCAAGCACTTTACAGGTGATACAAAGCAAATTAAAACCGTCTCTGAAAAAGGGAAGTGACTGAACCTTGTGTTGGAACTGCCCTGTTTCTTTGGCAGTCAGCTTTTATTTAATACACCAAACAAAAAGTGTCAACGTTTCTCTGAGTATCATATGTTGAATACAGAATAACAATAGGGAAGTAAAACATAACATGCTGGTTCTTTTGAAGGCAGCTGAAAAGTGAATGACATGTCTCTGTTCCCAGTAAGGCAATAAAAGTCATCATTGTGGTAGAACTCTGCCTGTTTAGCCCACTTTGAAAAGGCTTAATATTAATCAAAAAAGGGAGAGCAAACCAAACCAAAACTCAGTTCATACCCTCTAACAATGCTGGCACACAGATGTCTGTGCATGGAGCAAGACCTTGTGTTTGCACCTACACTCAGCTGTGATAATCACACAGAATAGGCCACTGGGATGCAAAAATCCAAGAAATGTTGAAAAAAAAAAGAGAAAAAATAGAAAAGCATAAAGAAATAAGTCTGCACATTAAGCACTCTCTGCTACATCTACTGCCAAGTTGCCCATCCAAAGCACCAGCAAGCTGCATACTGTTTGTGTTGTCAACAAACAGCAGCTTTTGTACCTATGCATGTTTGTTTACTAAATATATGAAAACAATGGAGCTCAATTAAAAGTAGATTAGCCACACATGTACCAAAGGAATGTGTACTTAACTGACTATGGTGAACCTGGCTCGAATTCAATCCCCTGGAGAGGCTGCTCTGGCATGTCTGCTGAGGCCTTATTGGTATCTCATCCAGGCACAGCGGTGGTTATGGCTCCTCTAGAATATATTAAATGGATTGTATAATAACCATTGGGCAGATGTTGCAATAGCAGAAGTTTGCCGCAAACACGCAGATGGGGTGGCAGATTATCCTGGGAAGGGAACCATGAGCTGATGGGTTCATTTCCATTATTGCTTGGCAACGCACCACATGAGTCACCAGACAGGCTGGAAAACCCCTTTCAAGGAACCAAAATGAAAGCCTATGCAGGGAGATCATATATAAAGAAATACTGTCAACTGTGCAAGCCTATGTAGAGAATGTCTGAGGGAGTTTTTACTTCTGACTTTATTAATGAGAGGGAAAGAGTGCAGCCAAACAAACCAGCCTGCTATGAAATTACATATGAAAAATTATAGAATTAAATACATCTCCTGTGAAGACTTAGGACTTCAGTAACTTTGAGTTTTTTCTAAGCAATAACCTGAATTAGAACTGTGTACAATCCAGCATCTTTTATTTAAGCAATACTATCATTCAGCATATTCTAAATTAAAGATATTCAAATAAATCTGAGCTTTACACTGATTTTGGTCAAAATCTTTCTGCAGTTACTGACTGAACTCTGATTTACAATTGGCAGTTACTGGGATGAGATAGCCAAAAGACACTGTGTGATTTTTATTTTCAGATTCTCCAGAGGGCCCAGGGGAGAGTTGTATCCCATTTTCTTTTTAAAAACTTGAATATATGGTAGAACATTCAGATGATTTTTTTTTTTAAAAAGGAAGATTTCTTGAGGAGCTAACTTCACCCTAAAAAGTTCTGCAAGACATCATTCATTGCTTTGTTGTTTCTGCTGATGAGCATAGCTTCCTGAATGATCATGAGGCCACAGATTTTTGTGGCACTGCAGAAGTATTCCTAGTGTGTGACAGCTGGTTTGCCAGGGAATCCCATCCCATTTTTCAACAATAATATTACAACACATATCTACAATGCTATATTTGAGCCACTCTAGAAAGAATTAACTTACCAGTTTTATAACCTTACCACAATGCTTTTTGTCCAGCCAACTAAAGCTGATGAGTAAAGTAGAAGCTAGAGGTTACTCCCCAATAGAACAATTCAGTGGTACTTAGATGTGTCATCAGATACCCATACTACTGGTATCTTTTCTTATTGAGGGAACTTAAATAACTCAAATATTTTAACTAAACTCCAAGAAACTCCAGCAATGATCCAGTATTTGTTGTAAAAAAGCTAATATAATTCTGCCATTACCTTTGCTAAAAGACTGTAGGATCTATAGAGAAAGAAATAACATTTTGAAAAAATATCAATCCCCATTTTTCAAAGAAATGCTCAGTTATTCCATCAGTGTAGTTACAGAAGTACTTTCATTCTCTAAAATTCAGTAGTTTTGGTTAGGATTTCTATAACATAGCCAGAAAATGATGTAAACACTTCATTTAAGTCAATGGAAATTTACAGGCTTCAGTGGAGCCAGGATTTTACCATACTAAATTTTGGAATAACATCTCTAGGCATGTATTACATTTGCATACAGATTGTTGGGTCCACATCCTGTACCTTCTATAGTACTTTCTGGTAAACACTCAGTTTCTTTGGCTTTTGACCTGAAAAGTAGATACAGTATTTTGAGGTATGGCATGTGTGAGAAATATAGCATATTTGTTTAGTAATCTATACAAATATATTCCTATTTTCAGAAGTCGTCCCATTAATCTTTATAGGTCTGACTATATGTAGAGAGAGATGGTGAAATTAGAACCTTTATGAAATGAAGTAAAATATTTGTTTGTGCATTACTGTTTTTAGAGAAGCAATGAACTTTTGTGTTATCTTTTGTGTTCTCAGTTACCAAAGACATTGATCACATTCTCACTGGAATCTAAAAGTAAAGGACTGGACTCTAATTCAGGTCTGAAATAGTTAAAAGTCTCAACAAGTTGCCTGCACTTATTTTTCGGAAGTATTTATGTAGCAGTGATGGTGTACTTTCAACTCAGTTTATTCCATTTCACAGATGTTCTGTTCTGTATAAAATTCAACAACCTCTACTATGTGTTTACACACAATTTCTTTCTACCACCATATCAAAATAATAACAGAAAAAAATATCATTCCTTTTCATACAGTGGGAGAAAAAGTGGATGAACTGAAGGTAGTTCTAGAAGTCCACTTTACCCCCTTCCCTTCATCATGGAATGCATATTATTCCAGTGTTCAACTGAATAAACGTACAACTATTAATAAATTTACACTCACATGGATTCCCTCCACATTAATCAGAATAAAGGTCTAAGACAAATCTACCACCTTTAAACCTACAGCTAATTAGGTCTTTGCTACCTCTTGTATCTTCTGCAGCATAAACGTATCTTTAGGATTAAAATGAAAAAAAAACAACTTCATTCAGGTAAACTCAGTGGGATTATGACCAGTTCAGAAAAGCATCCCATATGCTGAAGTTCTTAGATACTAATTTTCAAATGGATAGGAATCAAACACCAAAAGCTTGCCTTAAGTACAAGAGCTGTGGTCAAATTAGGTTGTTGCCAAATTTGGTCAGAGTTAGTCAAAAATACTTAATGAGTATAATTTTAAGGTGTATACATTAACAGAGTTACAGCTACTTGTCAAATAAATCCTTAGATGAATGCTTTCCGTAGTTGTAGCAAAACATTATTAACAAGCATTTGAACAATTTTACTAGTAGTTTTATGTCTAAATTTTATAACTGAACAAAAAAAACACCCCAAACCCAAACTTTTAACCAAGTAAGAAAATGATGTCTACTTATATCTTCTAAAAGGACTAATAATATCTTGAAAAGGTTTTTATCTATCTTGGGTCTGATTGATGGAGAAAATGACAACTTATGCAAAGAACCTTTTGTTTATACCTACACACAGAGGCAGATTACATACATCTATTTAATATGCAAACACATGTGATAGAGCAGAACAACAGTGATCTGAGTAGCAGGATTAATAGAAAATAATTGTGAAGATAATATATTATGTTTTAAAATGCCAAACATACTGATATTTGGCATTCAGTTTAGTTTAGGATTCTAGAAATTATCATGTTATGCACTACCAAATATCCTGTTACATAAACAGAGATTGCTTCTGGAGTCTCTAGAGGCAATTGTATTCCAAAATGTTTTCAAATTAAAAAAATCAATTATTTTAAACATATTGCAGAAAAAAAAAATCTATTCCCAGATTTGTTTCACTGGTTTATTCAGACACTGCCACTAGGTTGAAAAACACCCATTATACAATAGAATTACACTTGCCTCAGTATCTAAGGAACACCTCATTTACCCTCCTGCCAGCATAATAAATTACATCACAATGAATGATAGTCAAAAGGCCATTCTGCAGGCCTGATTTTGGAAGATGTACCCTCTCCAGTATTTTTAGATATTTAATCTCCTACATGTTGATATTTTCTCAGTGCTGCCTCTCTCACTTAATTCATTTTTTGTTTAGCCACATAAACATTTCAAAAATGTATTTGACTTGAGGGGTTTGGGGTTTATCTGCTGACAGAAAGACATTCTAATAGTTGTAATGCAATTTCAGTCTAATTTAGATATACCTAAATGTATTCTTGTCATAGATCTACACTGCCATTGACCTACCAGGATTCATTTATTAGATGCTTAGTTCAATCCCAGTGATTTTTTTTCAACCTAATATATGTAGGAAGGGGTTATATGAAGCCATTCCACTGGGTTAAAGTGATAAAAATGGATGTAAGTTGTAAATGTTAAGAGGTCTTTGAAAGCTTGTGGTAGGTGCAATTATTGCCTTTTTCTTTTTTTTTTCTGGTACAGGGAATGATGCCTGAAGATGGAGCTGTTGACAAACTTCTGCAGCAAATGTTTCATTCCAGAACTGAAGAAGTCAATGAAACATTAAATGAATGTTAAATGACAAGAGGCTTGTATTTTTACCAATGCAATGTTTATGTATGATTTCTAATAGCGCCCAAAGTCTCCAGTTTGACTTCTTTATTTTTTTCATATTTTATGCCTATGTGTGGTTATACGAATTAGATTTTGTCATCAAGTCATATTCATAGCTGTCTTCTTTTCATTAATCATGCCAGAAAACCTGTTATGCATAGCTACAGATGTCAATCTTTTCTTGCCTTCTGCAAATCCAAGTTTATCCCCATGAGGGAGAATTTTCAAAGCTGGTTCAACATAGCCAGAAAGCAGAATGCTTGTATAGGATTTATTTTTTTTCAGCACAGCCACTGGTGCAACACCTACACTCTTTTTGGTGGACTTTAATAATCCTTCAGTGTGCAAAAACGTATCACACATGCTGAAGACAAGTAGTGAATAAACACTGGAAGAAACGGGGCCTAAGGAATCATAAAAACTGTCCAAGTACCCAAATACACATATTACATATGTGCAACATATATAGTCTCTGCAATGGTTCACAGTGTCTGCAAGAGCACATACATATTCCCAGAAATTTGATAAAGTGTTTGTCTTGGTCCCTGTGTTTACTTCACTGACAGCCATTATTATGACCTTGGCTTTTCATGTGATTCTCACCTTCCTTCCGATAAAACAAGCAATATAAGCACTGCCTGAAGGTGCTCAATCCATTACTTTAAATAGATTATCTACCTGGATTGTCTATGCAGCTGATGTACAATTACTACTTTTTGCTGTGCTGTCAGACAAACTTTTGTCTTTGTAATGAACTGTACTAGTCTCACACAAGCATACATGCACCCACAATTACGCACTCTGTTCTTCTTTCAGTTGTACCAGTTTAATTACAAGATTTTAATCAAGTTCCAGTGCTGTCATAAAGAAATTAATCTTACTCACCTATCTGAATATAAGCAAGCTGTCAGCTTTTTTTTAATTTCACTTTTTAAAGAGCACTGCATAAATAATTCAAAATACCATCTACACCTTGTCTAATTACCAGACTTAAATACTGAAGCTTCATCAAGTCTCAAAACAAAAACAAAAGCAGAGACAACACCCAGTGTGTACTTTTCTTTTTAGGGTAACTAGCATCAAACTTACCTACAAATACTTCTAATTTTGACTATGCCCATATCTTTTGTACACAGAACCAAGAAAACATAGCAGTCATTCCTGACATTAGGAACAGCCAGTGAATAGGAAAGGTTAATTTGATCAAAGGATTGTCAGCGTTCATAAAGAAAATTCTGAATTCAGATCCATGCAAGACAACAGAGATTAAGTATAGTAAAGGTTACACAGTGTACTATTGCCCTTTCTGGGCCAATGTCCTTCATAAAAAAATGTGGCAGCAGTTTCCTACTGTCATATAATTTGTCATTACCAAGATATATAATAACAATAGAGACATTGTAGTAGAGTGACAGGAATGACTGCTGGGTAAAACGCAATTAACTGCTCGGAGTCTATTAAGAAAAGACAGACAATACAGAAATTGGAGAACTGGTACTACGTGCTACAGCAGCACTGAGAAGCAGCCTTCTTGTTTTCCATGGTGTTTCAATTTTGCACATAGATCTAAGGTAGAGTCATGCAGAACACACTGTGCGAATCCATTCTTAAAGACAAGGAAGATACAGAACACAGCAGCAAGATCTATGTCTGAAAGGAAATGTTTCACTTCATCTTCCCTGTCATGCCCAGTGTTCTCAAGGAAGTTTACAAGCCCTAGCTTCACCTTTGGGTGGAGGGAATGAGATCATTCCTCTGCATGTTTTAATATGTCTTGCAGATTTTTGCTCTTGTCCTCTTACCTCTGAGATAGCTTGCTCTGATTCATTCAGTTAATGAGTGAATCAGTATTTATTTGGATATATATGAACAAGAAAATCAGCAATCTACTGTGCCTCTTTTTGGCTTGTGCTTCCCGCCCTTTCTTAGATTTTTTTCTTTTTTAAATTTTTTTTACATTTTCTTATTTCAAAATAGTCCTGAAAAATCTCATTTGCTCCATCATCATAGTTTGTATAATTCTACAAAATCTCTTTCATCACTGGTATCTTGATGTTTCATTAACTATTGTCTTTGGGAAATTATAGGTGATGAGAGAGAAAAAGAAAAAAAGGAGAAATGTCTGTAAATAGAATACCAGAAATTGGAAAAATTGAAAATATCTTGGTAGACTTCCTTGGTTATATATTCAACAGAACAGTAAGATTTTCTGGTAGTTATAAAGAGAAAGGAAACACTATTGTACTCATAATTTCTAACCCACTGTTTATCTTGACTGTGTGTGATTTCCCTTCTCTCTCTTTGTGAATATTTATCAGATAAACATTAAGATAAACAATTTGTGCAACACTCTCAGCTACTGGTGGCTTGCTTAGGTGTAATTGATTGCAAGCTGAACTGTGCGTTGTGAGACAGAGGTGAGCCTTCTAATAGGGTCAAGGTCAGTGGCATTACTGTAGGCAAGGATTGTTGTTAATTGACTAAACCACTAATGAAAATGTTGTGGTGTCATCCAACATTACTGATGAACCTATATTCAGACTTAGGACACATAATAGCCACTGGTAATTTTTCTGCTTTGATTCTTCCTTTTCTTATAAAGCAAGAAATAGGTAGTTTCAGTGGGTTCATGATATGCATTAGAATCTACTATAAGAAAATTATTGACTGAATAGTTAATCTGGATTTTTTTTAAATTGATGCCATATTGTACAATATTCCTTCTTGAGATCTTTTGTTGCAATCTATAGACAGAGGTCTTTAAAATGTATTTGGAATAACATTTGCACCTATAATTAAAAAACAAGACCCAGTATCTTATGTAATTCAGTTCTAATAGTATGAAAGACCTAGGATAAAATGAGTTACATAGACAATTATGCTATATTTTATTCCTCACAGATTGTCAAGGTACATGACAACTATCAATGTTATTGCTGGATTTCATCTGCAATAAAACACAGTTCCAGGCTTACCAAACAGCCTCCTTACCTGCACTGTATGTAGAAGCATATCTGTTGTTACATCTCAAGAGAGATTTTTACTTGCTGCAAAACAGGTTATTTGGCATTTATTTTGCAGTATCAGAAAAAAAGGAGTTTTCAGTTTAATATTTTTACTTAATCTTATCTAGGAACAAATATCAAGGCTTTAGATATGAAGGACAGCAGTAAGCCAGATGTGGACATAGGTTTCTTGCTAGTTTCTCAGAAAATACTCAGTTTAACAAAAGTTCTTTAATCAGAATCCCATTAGACATCTGCTCTGGACAATTTACTCTGTGTGGTCAATGTATCTCCTACATTCAATGCTCAAACCTTGACATTCTTTGTATTTTTCAGCATTTACTTAAGAAAAATCTCACGCCTTTTCAAAGTTTAAATGTATAGGATAAAGAAACTTTGATGGATATTATGCTTTTAATTATAACTGCAAACTTAAAAAAATTGTAAAGTAAATTTTTTTGTCTAGCAGAAAAAATACAAGTGACATTCTCAAATGCATGATATTATTTATTATTGTTTTGTTATTAATTGTTAGATTAAACAAATTAAGGTATAAGGGATTTCATCAAGTGCTTTGATGATAGCAAAAAAACTGTCAGGAAAGAGTAATTGCAAAGAGTCAAGCTGTGTTAACAACTAAGAATGCTGTGCCCTACATAACAATATACTACATTAAAGAAAAAGAAAGTATTTGGCCAAAGCTAGTAGTACGTGAAATTACCTTGCAAATTAAATCTGCTTTATTGGTAAATAAAGGCTGAAAAGCTGAGTGATTTATGGAGAGGAAAGTCTAGATTTCTCTTGACTGAAAGCTTTCTGTAAACTTGCAAAGTTCCTGCTTCCATTTTGTCAGCCTGTTTTTTGTGGTGATGTCTGTGGTCTAGTTGATAACTGACTTCAGGAATCCTCAGTCCCAAGCTATTCCAGAAGTAATTAACTATCATTCCTATCTTCTACTCCTAAAAAACTTAGGAACAATTTTGACGTGCATGTGTAAAAGCCTCTGAGGGCAGACATTCCAGCACAAAACTGAATCCCGTGTAAGCCACAAAAACCTCCTCTCTGTGTGCTCATCAGCAACTGCTGCAGTTGTTTCCCATGTGTCTATCCAAAACTTCTCCTAAACACATTTAGGTAGAGTTGTTTTGGCTTGCAATATATTAAAATGTATATCATTACAGAAGATCAAACTGAGGCTATGACAGGAAATTTGCTAAACTAAATTAAATCTTCATCAGATGCAAAGAATTGCTGGGTTCTGGACTGGTGTATGAGGTTTCCATGTACCACAGTCAAAAGTAAATGCAATATTGCACACTTCTTTCTGGCCTATGAACTAGCAGTATGTTGAATAAAACGTCTCATTCTTTAAACAGAATGCAGTTAGTATGATTTACTAAAATTTTGTATTTTTAAAGACACATAATTGGCATTTGCCAGGGTATAATTTGAGGTAAAAACTAGTTTAGCTTCTTTGGAACCAAAGTTTGCCTTTTGTTATTCTTTTTCTGCAGTTGAGTGCAGTGCTACAGAGAGAGAGGTTTTCTCACAGTGTGGTCTTGCTGTGCCAGTACTTGGAAATCCCAAGCAGAAGAATATCAGTACTCAATTGTCTCTTTCTTATGCCTTTACAGAGCTCCTTTTTCCATCCATGCATTCAACCAGTCATTCCTGTACAATTCAAAGTAAACTCCTTCCCTTACCTTCTTAATGGGCACTCCATAGACTCTCTTACCTTCTACTACCTTGCTTTCTGATTCTCCATGCACACCGGGGACCAGCTGAGAGAATTGAATATGGCATTGAATATTGATACAACAGTCCCCAATATTGATACAACTTTCCTCCCCTCCAGCTCTCACCTTCTTCCATTGAAGCGGTCAGATGCAGTTTACATATCCACTACAGAGCTTCTGGCAGCCTTATCATTAAGCCATTGTAGACATCATAAGAGTCATACGAGGTTTATTTTTTCTCCTTCCATTGGATTTTTGCAAGGCAGCATAGGCTAGGTCTCTATCAAACATTTTGCCGACAGTCCTATCTGACAAGCTATATGATTCCTTTTTCTGCACTGTCAGTCAACAACCATGTCAGTGGGAAAACAACCTGCACAGACATGATCAGGAAAAGACAGTATCAAGGATTTTCACTACCTGGGTTCAGGCATCCTGCTCTCATGTTCTGCAGCCTTCATCATCCTAAGCAAGGCTAAGTCAGCAAGCCAATCTGATGTCCTCTCTCAGCCAGAGTGGTGAGGGCCATACCCATATCTTTCTAGTTTCTATTGCCTTTCAATAAAAAGCTCCAACCAAATCCAAAAGTAGCTTCTTCAGGTAACTAATTCTGGTTTTTACCTGCTCCAAGATATATGTCCCTTCAAACAAATGTTTCCCAGTCACAGTGACTAGGTCTCTTGATATCTTTAAAAGTCTTTCATGTTTGTCTGTGCTGACCTCCACACAGGGCCACCTTCCCTACAACACAAACAAAGGCCCTGGGGCATAGTCATGTAGTTTAATGACAATGGAAAGCAACAAAGAAAGACAGATTTTGCTTTCAGGTTGAGAGGCAGGTACTAGATTCACTGTTGTGGCACACCAGAAAACTCCAGTGATCAAATTTTCAGAGGAACACACAGTCTTACAATAATTTTTTCAGATGAGATGACAATAAGCCTTAAAAACCCAAGAATAAGATAAATGGAGTGTTTCTACTGTGGGCTTGGTCTTGACCACT
>WAAB01008630.1:1430-50915 GCA_013389865.1 Piaya cayana
CCCCTTCAGGTACTGGAAGGTCTCTATAAGGAAAGTGGTGGAGCCCCCATCCCTGGAGATATTTAAAACGTGTAGATGTGATGCTTAGGAACTTGTACCCTTAGCAAGTTTGTGGAGGACACTAAGCTGGGTGGAAGCGTGGATCTGCTGGAAGGTAGGGAGGCTCTGCAAAGGGATCTGAACAGGCTGGACCGCTGGCAGGAGGTTTAACAAGGCCAAGTGCCGGGTCCTGCACTTGGGGCACAACAACCCTGTGCAGCGCAAGAGGGACAAGAGGGAGTGATCTCAAGCTGCACCAGGGAAGGTTCAGGCTGCACATCAGGAAAAAAAATTCACAGAAAGGGTCATTGGGCACTGGAACAGGCGGCCCAGGGAGGTGGTTGAGTCACCTTCCCTGGAGGTGTTTAAAGGATGGGTGGATGAGGTGCTGAGGGACGTGGTTTAGTGATTCATGGGAATGGTTGGACTCGATGATCTGGTGGGTCTCTTCCAACCTAGTGATTCAATGATTCTATGATTCTATGGTTTAGTGGTAGACTTGGCAGTGTTAGGTTGAAAAGGACCCACTGGATCATCGAGTCCAACTATATAGTGATAGGATTGCTTTGACAGAAGTCAAGGGTGACTATCATGGCCTTGCCTACTGATGAGATGATGGAAAAAGTAGTAAGACAAGTGATTAGGAATTCTGAACACCATGAGGGAGGGGATGCCTGGGACAAATGCCCAGCAGCAGGCTCTATGTGTGGGAACATATATGTTTATTCATCAGGGAGTTAAAGCTGAGGAAAGAAGTGAGCTCTGATCCTGACATATACAGAATAACTGTGGAGCAGGGAGATGTGCCCAGAGAACTTAGAAGATCAGTTTGGGATCCACTCTAAGTGTATGGGCATGGCAGAACGTCAGAGCAGGATCAGGATGGTAAGGAAAAGCTGCAAAGTTGCACATAGTACTGCAAGGGCTGTTAAAGAAAAGGATTACAGGAGAGGAAGAGAGCTGGTGGAACTGTTTGGTCTGGCCCATTCCTAACAGAGAGCTGGGAGGTGTAAGAGAAATGACTAGTTACATGGATGGCATCCTGGTTACGGGCACTAGACACTCTAGAGAGGTACTAACAAGGATAGAGCAGTTTGAATTGAATGTGAGCTAGGAAAATCTTGGGTTGCTGCGCTGGTTAGCACATCAGAGATACTGTGAAAATATCCCAGGTCCTCTAATCTTCATTCTGCTTGTTGAAGGTGTGAAAACATGCAACAGCTGCTGGTATGTGCTTTCTCTCAAGATCTCAAGGGAGTTTTAATAATTGGCCTCAAGACAATAGGAACAGATTTTAAATGCTTTGTGTCCTTGTAATTAATATTTATTAATAGGCCCCTCAGAAGTAACCGAGAGGGGTGGGGAATGAACAAAAAAAGTAGAACAAATGAATGAGTTTTTTGGATTGGAGCACAATATGGGGCAGGCGCAGAAGCTGAATGGAGCCTGCATGGTACTTTTGCAACCAAAGTGATATTGGAGGGATGCTGTTCTATCAGCCTGTAAATGCTGTGTGTTAGTTTGGCCCACTGAGCATATCCAAATAAAATCTGGTGTTACTCCTCTAAATAAAGAGATTATATTAAGAATGCCAGAAATATGGAATGAAATATGGAATGTCAGAAGTTCATTCTTTTGGACTGTATTCAGAGTGTGCTTCCTGCCTGCCTGGGAAAACTTTCCTGGCATATTGGCCATCTGGCAAACATTGTGGAAACAATATAGAAGATGTGGGCATGTCTGACATTTAACAGTCCTAAATTCACTTGTTATTGGAATGCTTTCAGCTAAAGTCAGGAAGATAGGGGTAAAGTGGGGTGGGATGGAATTTTGAATCCCATACAAAGTAATTCAGCAACAAATTTGGGATGGTTATCTGAGACAGCGACAGAGGTAACAACCTGGGATAGCCATGTGGCAAAAGGGGCTGCTGATTTAACAGAAAATACCTCTGGGGCATTCAATTTTACAGTATCTCTGGCTATTAATTGCACCAAGCACAGCTGCTGGCAATGGAAATTGGTTCCAGATGTAGAAAAAATGGGGAGAGGTAAGAAAAATGGAGAGGGATCTTCTGACAGTAGGAGTGTGAATGTCTCCGTGCTGTGAGAACGCTGATCTACAGACATGAAGGCAACAGGACATGGGGCATAACCCCTTGGAGATTCTCACTGGACTCTCCATCAGCTTTCAGCCCAAACGTCTTGGGAGGGTGGAGGAAAGAGGACTAGGCTTGCACCCTGACACTGAGCAGTGGAGAGACAAGGGGGATAGGACTAAAGCAACATCACTGGGTGTGAAGTATAAGTTTTAAGCATGATAATTAGCATTCCAGTTGTTTGCTTTTAGTCATTTAATCGCTGTGTAAGTTTCTTAGTAGTGTATTCAGTGACTAAACATTCTACTCGCAAGCCTGCAATCTACAGGGAAGGGAGCTGCACCTGGGAAGTAAAGCTACAAACAGCTTTTATCCAGCTTGTTCCGTGTGTGGCTGTTACCATGCCCTCACCCTCCTCTCATGGCTTCCAGCTTTGCTGGCACCAAGACTCCTTCCAAACCGTGCTCGGGGGGCTGGGAAGCCACGCTATGGTCTTTATTTCTGTTGCGGGTCAGACAGATGCCTTGGGTGGGTCAGAAAGCCAGTGCCAGCCATGTCAATCTGGAACAAGACAGATGATTTTTGAACAGCTCTTGTCCTCTAACATTTCCGTGTTTCTGTACTGACAAGAACTGAAGAGAAAAAGAATTAAACAAGGACAATGCCAAGGTTGTGAGGTGGCAAGGAGGGGCTATTCATCCCCAGATAGTCCCCCCACCCAAGGAGCAAGGCTGCAGGAGGAGCTATTGACAGAGCTGACAGGGACTACTTCTCAAAGCCATCTGGGACATCTCCACAAAGACTTCCTGAGCAGAAACCAGCTCTTTGAATAGGTGCCAAGCAGAATGGAAGAAAGCTCTGCTAGAAATCACTGATTGCTTGGCTTCAAATGGCAATTTGTGGGGAGGAAGAAGTGATGACAGTTGGGCACAGACTCTAGAAAGCCGAACAGCAACTGAGAATGCTGGATTTGGGGAATGGCTGCTCACCTCACTCACATCTGACCCTGTCACTGTCAAGTGGTTTTAAAAAAAGTGTCTCGAGTCCATTTTCAGATGTCACACCTCCATTTCTGGCTGGCCACCTGCTTTAACCTTGAAAGAACTTCATGAGAGAAGGGAATCATTTCCCTTTGCAGCCTCATCACTGGTTAGGGTCTATCACACAGCATTCCAGGTTGTTGGTTTATTTGCAATAAATAGTTGGTGCAGGTTGGCAGGAGCAGGTGGCAAAATTTACTGCACTGTAAATTACTCCCTCTTTCAAATTTTTCTTAAAAAACACAGCTCCCAACATTTGCTTTTGGAAAGCTGTCTTAGAGCAAGGCACAGTAAGCATAGTGTTTCAGAAGTTCTCTCTGTGCTATTTAGACCTCATTGTCTGCAACAAATCCATAACCATTTTGTTTCTGTATTTTTTCCCCCTCTCGGTTTAGCTCATCTTAAATTCCAGGAAGAAATAATCACCTGGCAGAAGCATCCCAACAGCCTCTTAGATGGAGACTGATGCAAAGTAATAATTTGTTTAATTAAGACTCTTATTATTTGCTCCTGGCAGTATCAGAGAAATGAATTTTTTGGAGGCTTCATTTTTCTGATGTACAAACAGACCCAACCAAGATTGTGCAAGTATTTGCTCCTCACATTCCAGTACAGCTCATGTAATCCTGTGCACACACCCTGTGAGGGGTAAATTGCTCTTGTTTGTTAGGTCAAATCTTTAAATGACGGGGATGCTCTTTTGCTCAAACAGCATATTTGGAAACTTGAATTTCAGCCACATTGATTTATTCCTTGCTTTTCTAGTATCCTTTTGTTCAGGGAAATTCATGTCACCTAAATTATCACTTTTCCTAAAAGCATTTAAAAGAGCTTCATTTCTTTTAAGACCGATAATTTAATTTGTCCCCTTTTCTTTTGAAATCCCCTTTTCTAAGGATGAGAGGCAGAGCATTGCATTTTAATATTCTTCCTTTTTCAGCAGTAAATGTAATCCTCTGTCCTGTGACTCAGCTCCCATTGCTCTAGGCATTACCTCCTGTGCATTACAGAGATGCACACAGCAATTCTGCTAATGTTCACTCATTCTAATAGAATAATTTTCAAAGTAGATTAAAACACAGTACGATGCTATATCATTAAAAAAAAATCTGTATCCAGAAAAAAAGAAGAGAATTTTAAAACTCTATTGACAAGCTGAAAGAGCGGAGATTTTTAGATTAGGTATTAGGAAAAAATATTTTACTGAGGATGGTGAGGCACAGAAACAGGCTGCCCAGAGACGTTGTGGCTGCCCCATCGCTGGAGGTGTTGCAGGCCAGGTTGGATGGAGCTTTGAGCAGCCTGATCCAGTGGGAGGGCAGGTGTGAAACTGGATGATCTTTAAGGTGCCTTCCAACCCAAACCATTCTATGATGCCATGATTCTATAAGTCTTAAAAAAACAGTTGGTTTTCTTGGAAGGCATTTGGAGCTACTTGTTGCTCCATAATATTAAAACTGACAAATTTTCCCTAAACCAGTGGACCTGGGCCATTAGGAGTTACAGTACAACACCCCTGTGGTACTTCTTTTCTCTGGCAAGCTGCTTGTTGGATGGTCCTGATTTGAAAATCTGCTTCCTTTAGCTCCAAATTCATAGAAGTTGTAAAGCAGCTCAGTTTCACCCTTCACATAAAATAGCACATCAATTGTGCAAAACACATCCAAAAGCAAGTACTTGTATTCAGAGGCCAATAAAGACAATCATAGAATCATAGAATAACCAGGTTGGAAGAGACTCACCAGATCATTGAGTCCAACCATTCCTATCAAACACTAAACCATGACCCTTAGCACCTCATCCACCTGTGCCTTAAACACCTCCAGGGAAGGTGAAGAAATGAAGAAAGGCAACACCCACAAAGTACAATCTTAGTCCAATGAAGATCATCTTCTCTGTTCCCTTTGTGTTTCATGAAGAAAAGTGTTCAAGACCAGGCTGGGTGAGGCTTTGAGTGACCTGATCTAGTGTGAGGTGTCCCTGCCCATCACAGGAGCTTGAAACTAAGTGATCTTTAAGGTCCCTTCCAACCAGTCCATGTTTCTATGTTTCACAACAGCCAGCTGGTGTCTAAAATTCACAGGAGGAAAAAACCCCAAACATTGACTACAGAGTTTCTCATCCTGTCAGATTTTCAGTCTGTGTCTGGAATAGGGCTAATATAAACCCTCTGTCTTGCAAGG
Source organism: Piaya cayana (assembly GCA_013389865.1). Lineage (NCBI taxonomy): Eukaryota > Metazoa > Chordata > Aves > Cuculiformes > Coccyzidae > Piaya > Piaya cayana. The sequence continues at coordinate 6,791 of WAAB01008630.1, forward strand.
CGCAGTATCCATGCTCGCACAGCCCGTTGCTTTCCGTGTTACTTCTTCCACCTGGTCAGCACTGAAAGGCAGGCCGCCCTCAGCCAGGGCCAGAGGAGGAAAGAACAAGCTTCACACTGGGAATGTGGATGTGGAAGAGCATGGCACTTGGCTTTTCAGGGCATGAGGTGTCCTTTCTAAAACCCCATGGGTGGGTTAAGCAGCTTTCGTCTGGAGGCTGGAATGCAGGAGCAGCAGCAACACGGCTCCCAAGGACAGTGAGCAGAGGCACTCAGGTTAATGGACTGAAAACGTTATTTACTAAGCCAACACCAGTCTAATGGGAAATCTATCTATGCATATGCTTCATAATTTTTATATTACTGAACCAATTAGGAACTGTTTAATCGACAAAGCCAGCAGGAAACCTGCAAGTAGCAGCAGAGATGCCCACTAGTCTGCTGATTAATTTTGCGCATGTTAAAGTCTCTCATGTTTCCTGTCCTGAGCAGGGTGATTTCTTCAGTTTCTCTTGGAGGAGTTCCCAAGATGCGACGGCATCCACCACATTCATCTTCATGCCGCCCCTGTGACCAGCTGCATTACAGGAGCTGCTGCTTGTGCTTGGATCTCACTCTGTAATAACCACATAAAGCCTCAAGCTCCACCAGGGGAGATTTAGGCAGGACATTAGGAGAACAACTTTCACAAAGGGTCACTGGGCACTGGAACAGGCTACCCAGGGAGGTGGTTGATTCACCTTCCCTGGAGGTGTTTAAGGCATGGGTGGACAAGGTCCTGAGGGTCGTGGTTTAGTGTTTTGATAGGAATGGTTGGACTCGATGATCCGGTGGGTCTCTTCCAACCTGGTTATTCTATGATTCTATGATTTGACACCTATTTCCCATTCAGGAGGACTGAAGATTTTTTTATGCCCTGGAGTAGTTTCCTGACAGCTGTTTTTTAGGAAAGATTTAATCTGAAGGCATGAGACACATTCACACTCTCCCATGGAAACTCTTGCATGAGAAGAAAACTGTATTCTTGAGTTCTGATGTACATTTATCGATTCATCTCTATCCTCAAGTCAAAGTATAGTTGATATGCCTGAATTTTATGGTATTTCTCTATCTCGATTTGTTCCCATTCTAGCCCCTTTATGGGGCAGATCCTTTTTTTTAAAAAAAAATATACACCAGACTTGTAATGTGACATGAAGCTGTAATCCATGACCCATCTTGTTTATCTTACTGTCTCATCTTTGCTTTCTATATAACTCAGGTGTAATCTGTAAGCTCCTCAGAGCCAAGAAATAGTCTGATTTCTACATCCTAAATTCCTTATCAGCTCTGAGACACTTCAGAATCCAGAGACAAAACATTAATAATTCCTAAATTTATAAAAACCTTATGTGTTCTCCATTGACAGCTTGAAATTAAAAATGAACATATTGTTCGACCTCTTGATAATACCCAATTCAACAGACAAACCAGAGAATCCTGACGATACCCGAGTTCAGATCAGGTGCTGCTGTTTCCAAGCACGATCACTGGCAACCTGTCTGAAGCCTGAAAGCAGATAATAAACTGGAGGAGATGAAGTAAATCAGAGATTTGCTTTTGATGCAGCTGTAGAACATATGATAAAACTTCTCATTTCATTTCTTTCATAAGAAAGACACTGAGGTCCCGGAGTGTGACCAGAGGAGAGAGATGAAGCTGGTGAAGGGGCTGGAAAACAAGTGTTACAAAGAGAGGCTAAGGGAACTTGGAGTTGTTCAGCCTACAGGAGGCTGAGGGGAGACCTTATTGCTCTTTACAACCACCTGAAAGGAGGTTGTAGAGAGGTGGGTGCTGGTCTCTTCTCCCTAGTGATAGGTGATGGGACTAGAGGGAATGGCCACAAGCTGTGCCAGGGGAAGTTCAGACTGGACAGTAGGAAAATTTTCTCACAGAAAGGGTTCTTGGGCACTGGGAGAGGCTGCCTAGGATGTGGTTAAAAGGCAGGTAGATGAGGTGATTTAGTAGTGGACAGATAGGGTTGGAATCAATGATCTCTAACATCTCCAGTCTAATGATTCTATGATTTTCATGTGCAGAACAGCTACTCCTCATTGCTGCACATTTTTTTAAAACCTACTGACTTGGTTTGACTCTGGAGGGAGTTTTGCTTTTAGAAAGAGGCTTGCATAAACTGAGACATCATAATTAATTTCTAGAAAGAAGTGAGTTTCTCTTAGTTCTAGTGTATCACACTGAATTTCTGCTTTTGCTTCATTTAGAAATGAAGAATAGATGTTCTTAAACAACTACCTTCAACTAAACAAACTGAAAGGAATTTTACATTGCAAACATTTTATATTTTACTTTTTACAAGTGTTACTAAAAGGATACAACTAAAATTCTGTAAATGAGTTACGTGCTGTAAATGGCTCATACTCACCCTTATGGATTCTTCTGAAACATGTTAAATGAATTTTTGAGATTCCTGCAATGTGCAATGCATTCATTTTTGTTCCACAGGACATTCAGATGCAACATCGGAGATTTTTTAAAAATTAAATTTTATTTATTTTTTTATACACATTTCTGTTCAGAGGAAGAATTCCTAACATGAAAAGTCATAATTGATAAATTTAACTGACAGATTGGCAGCTGGCATAAACTTTTAACTGAATTATGTTAAGTACTGGTGACAGACAAAGGCTGCAAACACCACAAAGTTACTAGAAAGAAATCAAGTATCTAATGTTAAATCTACCACTAACTGCTTAAAAGACAACATCAATCCAAATACTTACATAAACAACTCTATCAATCAATGGTATTTAACATGAGAAATTATTTTAAGACTGTTTCATAAAGGCTTTTAGTTAAGACAAACAAAACCAGATGAAATGGAGTCTGATTCTTCAAGCATCAGGGACAAGACTTCCCTGGCTGTACTTTCAGGATAACTTCTTCAAATGTTTCACAACTGTCTTGAAATTCCTCATCAATCATTTAATTTCTTTTTTACTACAGACAGAAGGTTAATCTAAAAGTACGCATATCTGTTTTCTTTTTCCTCTGAACATGACACCAAAGCTTTCGCTAAAAAATAAAACTTGAAATTCCATTTTTAGTAACTTGCTGCCCAAAGCAGACACTGCTGATTGCACAAACCCTGATACAAATAAGCAATGGAGAATTAAACTTCTGCATACATTGAAGCCAAATGAATTGATTTTTCCAAAAGAAAACCAAACAGCTTGCAGGAAGCAAGTAATTGATAAACAAAAAAATCCACAAAAGCAATAAAGCAATAAGCCATACACATTACACAAAAGAAAACATTATAGGATAATCTCCATTCCAAAGGAAAAATGTTTGCCAAAATATTAACAGCAAGAAGTAAAACACCTTGCATTAAATCCAGAACTACAACCAAACATACTCTGGGTGAACACACACGTCTGTGATACAGATGTGTCTTGCTCGTCTGTGTCCTTTACTGTCTGCTGATGCAAAGCTGGCTGTGGTGCTTTGATGCCACTCCTGCTGCCGTGCCTTTTCTCCTATTAGTTATCTCCTTTGTGTAGCTCTCATCGTGAGAAGACACAAGCAACTTCCAAACGCATGAAGCAAACCAGCTATCAAATTTCCTGTTGCCCCCAGAGCAGTGCATGAGTTCAGTTTGAGGCGGGGAGGCTGAGGTGTTTACTATATTTTATTTCATTCTGACTTTCCTGGGGAAGTAACAGGATCCTTGGTGGTCACTGCTGCCTGATCTTCTAGATGAGATGCCCACACAGGCATACACTCCTTCTGGTGGGTGACTGTGGTTGCATGCTCACAGATTACAAGAACGTAAGCATTTTCTCTTTAATACAATTTAAATTAAAGCTCCNAAAGCAATAAAGCAATAAGCCATACACATTACACAAAAGAAAACATTATAGGATAATCTCCATTCCAAAGTAAAAATGTTTGCCAAAATATTAACAGCAAGAAGTAAAACACCTTGCATTAAATCCAGAACTAGAACCAAGCATACTCTGGGTGAACACACACGTCTGTGATACAGATGCGTCTTGCTTGTCTGTGTCCTTTACTATCTGCTGATGCAAAGCTGGCTGCGGTACTTGATGCCACTCCTGCTGCCACGCCTTTGCTCCTATTAGTTATCTCCTTCGTGTAGCTCTCATCGTGAGAAGACACAAGCAACTTCCAAACGCATGAAGCAAACCAGCTATCAAATTTCCTGTTGCCCCCAGAGCAGTGCATGAGTTCAGTTTGAGGCGGGGAGGCTGAGGTGTTTACTATATTTTATTTCATTCTGACTTTCCTGGGGAAGTAACAGGATCCTTGGTGGTCACTGCTGCCTGATCTTCTAGATGAGATGCCCACACAGGCATACACTCCTTCTGGTGGGTGACTGTGGTTGCATGCTCACAGATTACAAGAACGTAAGCATTTTCTCTTTAATACAATTTAAATTAAAGCTCCAAGTGAATACCAGGGAAGGAAGAGCAGCAGGCAGGCTCACACTGCTGCTTTGCTAGCTTCTCACTCTATTTCCCTACAAAAGATCACCGTGCCGAGGCTCAGGTGGAAGGACTCCTCAGCACAAACCTGCTTGATAGAGACTGACATACCAAAAATCATCTCTGTAATCTCAGTACTCCTTAGGTGGCATCTTTAAGGTTTCCTAATGCTGTTTCTCCTGCCTGTCAACTGAGCAAGGGCTGCTCTGGTATCTGTCTATCACACAAGGTTCCCCTCTCCTCAAGGCTTCCCCCACAAAACCCCAAAGAAATTGCAACAAAACACCTGCTGAGCTTATATACAACTTTGAGAATAATATTGATAGTGTCACGCTTAAATGGGAAGAATACTTCTGCCAAGTGGTGAGATTTCTTGGTTATTTTCTTGAGACATTTCCCCAGTCTATCTTTTGCGTCTGTTATCACAAACCTGCCTTAAAAGATTAAGCTTTCACCCTAGCCCAGTCAGACAACTGGGAGAGGGAATGAGGAAGAACCTCGTGAGCTTTACAGACAAGTGAATCTCCTGTAGGCAGTGGCCAACCAGGAAGACTGATTGTGGACCTGGGTCTGCCAGCTCCTAAGGCTTTAAGAAAGAACAAACATGTAACGTGCACACCTGTGCATACAGAGATGAACACTGTGTTATAAAGGATTCATCTATAATTGCTAAATGTTAATTGTGATCTCTTCTTTGGATAACTAATTAGTATCTTACACTTTGCATTTTGGGGTAATAAACATTTTTCTTTACTTTTTTTTTTTGGACTTACTATTCTGCCAACGTCTGCTGACTTTAACCTTCAGTTCCTGAGACACTGCAGTGTTCCCCATCACAACCTTTAGTAAGATAAAGCAGCCATTTGTTACATATTCACCTTCTGCAATACAATTAAAGCAAAATAGTAATGACCCAAATCATAGCTACCCCTGTTTATGACAGAACAAGGATTTTTGCTTCTCATTTATACTACTTGTTGAAGAGGTCTGAGAGACTCAATGCACATTCACAGATCAATGTAGAACTTTTAAAGCCTGTACCAACAGTTTTTTATCTCCAGTTTCATTTTATCATGGTGAAAGTAGACAAACCAGATGGTCAAATGGGATCTAGTGGAATCATCCACCTGGAACTAGCACATGAGCAGTTCACGGTAATGAGGGCACAAACCATGTGAATTTTCCTTTTTGATCTAGGATCATTTGATTTGCATGGATAGTGCAAGTGGTTTGGCCATCTGAAGCTCTGTCCTTGCAAGGGAAAGAGAACTGCTGTGTTAGTGGCTACCTGAGATGATGTTCACTCTTCCAACAGGAGATGATATTGCTGTGACATTCCTGCCAGTGGCCCCTATTAAATCCTGCATGTCCTGTATGCTACAGCACAGACTCCACGGAGGAGTAAATAAAGCTATTCCCTAGAACAAGAACACTTCTGTATGGAGGTCAAAAGCGATAACAGTTCTGTAAACCACGCTGATTGCACTAGAGTGATATAAAATTATTGCATTAGAAACTGGGTTAATTAAAGTTTAACTAAAGTACAAAAAAAAAAGGAGTATTTTGATTTAGCTATGATGTAAACAGGACAGACAAACCCTCCTAAATAACAACATTTATAGCAAAAGTACAATGGACTGCTTTAAAAAGGACTTTTCCCAGTTTGTTTCCACAGTTCTTTGGCTCCTTTAATGCTTTCTCTTTTCACACACTTCCAGTAACCTTGAATGCCTTGCTGTTGCGGTACCTGTTAATAGAGTTAAAGTATGTTTAGTATTTACACAATAAAGCCTCTTATTCACAGACTGTGCAAATATAACATGTATGGCAATGCTGCTACTCCCACAATTCACATGAATAACACCAAGTTCTAGGTGGCAGCACTCCCCCCAGTACGGAATCCTCAGGTTAAAATATAACTTCTTTCTATCCACTATCTCTACTTGTGTTTCTGCAAGCAGTAACAAGATAGCTGTACCTATCAGCTGTGGTATTTTTAAACAACAATATTAGACTGTTACCCTCAAACCTCGATGAATTCGGTTCCTCAGGACTCCAATGAACTCGCTGTGGCTGAGGCAGTCATCTCCATCTAGATCAAAAATCTTGAAGATGGTATCCAAGACATTGTCTGAGAGGTCCTGTCCTGTTGCCACCTTTACTGCTCTCTTGAACTCAGCTGGTAAGGACACAATAGCACATTGTAACTGACTGTGAACATGTGAAGAAATTGGAAAGCATGTAAATAGCAGGATTCCATACAATTTACAGTGTCTCATGGGTATCCTAACAGGAAAATTTGGGATGTGTGAACTAGTTAACTATTAGGAGGCCTCAGTTCATGTGTTCCTGAGCTTGCTTTATCTTTTGTAACACTATCTTTATTCGTTGTATGATAAACTCTTGAAATGCACTACGTCTCAAGTAACAGTAACAATGGGCAGCAATGCGTGCTCACAGTCCAGAAAGCCAACTAGAGCCTGAGCTGCATCAAAAGAAGAGTGGCCAGCAGCTTGAGGGAGGTGATTCTGTCCCTCTATTCCTCTCTTGTGAGACCTTGTCTGGAATATTGTGTCCTGTTATGGAATCCTCAACATAAGATATGGAGATATTGGATTGGGTCCAGAGGAGGGCTGCAAAGATGATCAGAGGGCTGGAGCACCTCCCACATGAGGACAGGCTGAGAGAGTTGGGCTTGTTCTGCCTGAAGAAGAGAAGGGTCCAAGGAGATCTTATAGTGACCTTCCAGTACCTGAAGGGGCTACAAGAAAGCTGGAGAGGGACTGTTTATAAAGGCTTGTGGTGACAGGATGAGGGGGAATGGGTATAAACTGGAGAGGGGCAGATTTAGACTAGACGTTAGGAAGAATTCCTTCACCATGAGAGAGGTGAGACATTGGAACACGTTGCCCAGGGAAGCTGTGGCTGCCCCATCCCTCAAGGTGTTCAAGGCCAGATTGGATGGGGCCTTGGGCAGACTGGCCTGGTGGGAGGTGTCCCTGCCCATGGCAGGGGGGTTTGGAACTAGATGATCTTTAAGGTTCCTTCTGACCCAAACTATTCTATGATTCTATTTTATGATTCTATGGTTTAGTCTGCTGTGAGTGGCTCAGCATATGGTAGCTGAAACACAGTCATTCATTGGAACTTACAAATCAAAATATTTTGGGAACTTCATATAACCTTTATTCATGAAACAGAATAAATTTAGAAAGAAGAGCAATATACTACTTTTGGACTTCATAGTGCTAATTTGGAATACTTTGTGATAACTTCTTTAAATAAATTCCATTAACAAAAATGCATTTTTTCTTTATTGTTTTTTAAAAAAATTGTATCTGAAAAGTGTGCCACACTTACCCCGTTTAACAGGGAGATTGGCTACAGTAAACATCTGCATGGCAATAGAGAAGTCTTCTAGGTTGTTTGTAAACTTGCAAAATGTCTTGAATTCTTCCAAACTGATATTCTAGAGTTTCACAGAATCAAATGATATATAATGAATAATACATTCAAACACAAGAACAACTATTTTATTAAATCTGGTGGGACCTAGTGTTTAGGTGTGACTCATCATCAATATTTGTATTTCTTAGTAGGCAAATTATCATTGTTCTTAATTGCATAATACTCAAAGGCTGCAATAATTCACTTAGAAACTCGTTACATTATTAGATACTTATAGTCAAATGAAAACCTGCAAATACAAACGAGAAAGCAAAACAAAACACGCTTCATATACCAACCTCTCCTGCCTCGATCCTGTCTTTCACATTCTGCCAGTAAATTTCATTGTTTTCCTCATCAGTGAAATACAGTAACCATTCTGCAAAGTCTTCTTTTCTCATGACATTCAAGCCCTTTGAAAACTTTATGAATTCCATTTCCTGGACTTCGGTTTGTAGATTTTCCATGAATCTAAGTGTAAACAGATATTATCCAACAGTTGATACTTGCATCACTGTTCACTACTACCTTAGCTACTAAATAGAGTAGACACCAACTCTTAATCACAGATGCTATCAACATAGTTTAAAATGTCACTGGTTTAATTTTACCTGCGTGTATGGATTCGTTTCCACGGTTGCATTTCAAGAACGACACCAGTAGGGTGCTCTCTAAGTCTGCATTCAGAGATTGCTCCCGCTAAGGTAATTTACAGACCCACTTAGCCTACAGCTTTTACTAATGTTTAAAAATGTGCAGATAATGTGATAATAGGATTGGTAAGGCAGTATTATAATGAACAAATGGCAAAGGACATGGTAACTAAAGGTCTTGCACATGATTTATGAAATTTTGTATTAATAAGAGAGGAATGATGAGATTGGGAAGTGTCTAGAAAGATGAGGCCCGAATAATCAGAAAGGTGAAAGATGAAACTTGAAATCATCGCTGTAGGAAAAGCTGACTAAAAGCCTCAAAGATGGTAACTGCAAAGAGGGGTTTGGCAAATCAGTTCTGCATTCACTATTGGATGGATTAGAGAGGATTACAATTGACATATAGAGAGTTCGGGAGAGCCCAGAAAATGTTTCAGGTGTTTTGGAAGGAAAGGAGAGAGCTGCCTGAAAAAGGAAGTGGTGAACATCAAGGTTTTTGTAAGACACCCATTCTTCTAGGAAGAGAAAAAACAAAACGTAGCACAAGAAGCAAGTAACAACCCGCAAATACAGGGCTAGAACTGTGTGCAGAGTTGCAGCTTTAAGTTTCCCCAGCTTTGTCTATGTGGCCATTGTGATTTCTTCTGGGCTGGGAAGAATTTTAAGAAAGTAATAGACAGTACTACAGGATCCATTTGGTAAAGCTTTATTGAGCTGCAAAAATTACTGGAGAAAATTAAATACCAATTAATTGGAGAAGAGGATAGCTAAAAGTCTACACAGTAAATATCAGCAGAGGCCCCTTTGCTCATCACTGTTTTTGCATAGCCTCACTGGATTTGAGATCTTTTGCCTGAAATTATGGCATTTTAGTCTGCACATCTATCTTTAGTTCTTTAATGAGATCACTTGGATGATTAGTAGCTTGAAGCTCTGTGAAGTCTATTAGGGGTTAGCTGAAGAAGGATGTTGCAGCATATGCTCTCTCTTGTATTTTTTTCCTCTAACAATTAGAGCCACACGTGCAAGTAAAGGGCCAATAAATGCTTCAGGGCTCAGGACGTGCAGGTAAATGAAAGCCTGACAGTGGAAGCGATTTCAAGTTTCAGGCTAGAGTTTTATTAGTGTAATACTGAGGAGGGATATGATACATCCTCACATTTTATACAGTCATTTTTCTAGTCCAGTAAAGGGAGTTACAAAGCTTCCACAGCATAGTCAGACACTGAGGTATATTCCTCCTCAACCCACCTTAAGACCTGGCTCACTTTCAAGTCCCTTGACTCTCTGTCTCATTAGAGGATGAACATCACAGGACCTGTTTGTGGCAGCAGGGGGAAGGGGTATTCCTCGTCTTACAGACCAGGGACACTTACATGTATGCTTGCAAACCATTTTTCCGTTTTCAGATGCAGCTCCTGTCCTTGTAACCTGTGAGGTGACTGCTGCCTCCGGCCAGCCCAGCAGTCACCATGAGCTGAGGAGAGCAGCCAGCGCAGGGTAGCAGAAGCAGCCCTGTCACATCACCTGCAAGTGCCTCTCTGGATCCTAGGAAGGGAGGTCAAGTTGGTGGGGGGAGGATGGTATGGACCAGGCATGTAGACAAGGCATGGAGTCAGTCCAGACCAGGGCCACTGGGCTGCATTTTGGGAGTGGCCACCAGGAGCAAGAAGTAGATGAGATGTGTGAAGCATGGCTTGTGCTTGGCTGGAAGCACAGACCAGGCAGAACAGTAACCACATCTCTGACTGTTGTTTCCAACCCACATCATGCTTGGTTTAGGGGAGGAAAAGCTGCTGAAAATGAGGTCACTTTCACAAATATGCCTAAACCATGGATATAGGGAAACAAGATGCCACATGTTTTATTTTCCTGGTTTTTAATCAATGAAAGGTGGGCACATTTTGCAATAGGCTTAAGGTCTGTTATTATGAGTGATGTATCTTGGGGAGCTAACTTGAAATCATTTGCTGTACTATTCAGTACCCACAGGTGATGGCAAACTATATATTCTTTCATCTTTTCTAAATATTGCATTTCCTTAAGCAGAAACCCCTCAGTGACCTGACCTCTATCCACACCAAATAAAGGGAGGACAGCTGAAAGACCAAGCACTTCTACATGCTGAGGAGGAGCAGGTAGCCCACCTAGCCAAAGACATCAGCCAGCTGAAAGGTGCACCAAAACCAAACAGGAAAGTGAAGGGGTTTGGCTGTGGCATTTTTGACATGTGCTTACTTCTGCACCCTCTACTAGTTGAAAAGTCAATGAAGCATTATACTTCTCCAGTCCCACTGTAGGTTTTCCACTGACTCTTCTCCTTCCTCAGGCCTGGGTTCTCTCCAGCTGCTTTGGGGAAATAACACTGCGCCCTTCCTGCAGTACATCTTGCTGCACTACACAGGTTAAGGAGAAGAGCAGGCGTCATTTATTTAGGTATAAAAAAATTAATAGGTATTTCATTTCAACTTGTAGGCTTGCTCCTGGCAAGCCAGAGTGGGAAGATTTCTTGCTGTACCAAATGCTTCTCGGAGCAGCAGCTGAAATGTGTAATTTAAAATTTATATGTGATAGCCTCCCATATTACAAAAATTAAAATACTATGAATCATCACATCAGCATTCTAGGTCAACCTTATTCCCAGATGTGAGAGTTAAAAATCCTAATGAGTTTTTTTTTAAGTGAAAGTTATTAAAAGTTATTAAAAATAACTTTCTAGTTAGGAAGTAAAACTTTGTGCTTAAATGCCAAGACACCACCAGGATACTTGCTTTTATATCTTGGATCATGGTACGATGAGTTTCAGCTGGAAATTCCTTAAAAATGTATCCAAATATTAGGAAACACAAGCATAGGAATGAATTCCTGCTCTCCCAAAGTCAGTGGGAGCTTGGCCGAGGACTGAGAGCCAGAATTCAAGTACAGCAACAGGATTCCGATTGCAGATGTGCAATGAGAATACTCTTATGCCATAGTAGCTTGAAAATAAAAGTAAGCCCTAAGTTTCCAAATAAAAAGGAAAGGTAAATCATAACCTTGTAAGATGGGGAAAAGGCTAGGAACAGACAGTACTTTCTTTAAGACAGCCTGCTTTGTCCACACTCTCTAAAACACCCATGATGAAGGCCAATGGCCAAATTTGTTATCGTGGTATGACAGTATCCAGAAACCTTATCAAGATTTATTCCTCATTTTGTAATGTGCTCTACTACAGAAAGAGGGAGTCTCTCAAGTCTTTTGGGCAACTCAGCTTTAATAGAAGTGAAAATGCAATAAAAGTAGAGAGACCTCAGACACGTATCTATTCCTCCTCCCACCTGACACGTTGTAATGGAGTGCTAGCGCTGTACTCATTACGGTACGCAAAACACTAGAATGAAGAAACACAAAAGGAAAGGTTAGGGCAAGTTCTCCTACCTATACCTCTTGATCTGAACTCAAAATCTGTGCAGAGCTTTAACACTTTAATATAGAACTGACCAGCTCTTGTCGTACTGATTTATAGGAAAGAAAAGACTGGAGATAGAGGAGGATATACCACCCATGAATTTGTACTCTGCTTCAGCTCCTCCTTGGACACTGAAGTCCATTTGAAGACTTGATGACCCACTCTGCACCAAAGCCCTGTTGCAAACCAGCTGCAAGGTTGCCTTTTAGCAATCTGACTTTAAAACAGAATACAGAAAATCTAATAAGGGCATGACCATTAACCTTTAGGGAGCATTTAGATCTATGCTCATAAATTCAGTTTTACAAGCAGTAAGACAGTCAATCAAGCTCACCCTTTTCAGCATTACAGGCAAAACCCTCTGATTTACTGTCCTCCAAGCCAAACCAAACAAATACAACCTTCAATTTGTAAGCATTCTGTAGAAATTGATCAAGCTACTTCTTTGCTAGGTATGTAGGAAAGGACGAAACAGAGATTCTTCTCAGCATCTTTGATAGTATTTGGGAATATTCAGATTCAGTTATTATAGGAATATACTCATGAAGCCAGATTTTGTTCCCACCTCTACTTCCTCACTCTCTGATAGTGGTTTCACAAGATGTAGGCTCTATGCTTGTTAGGGCTTTATATACATATATAGACACAAGTGTAGGTACTGAGACAAATAAGGAGGAAATTGTGCTCTATTTCTATAAAGCACTTCCAAATCCCTAGATGAAAATCAATGAAAAGTACAAGCCATCATCACAGTAAAATTTCTACTGGCTGATGATGCTACCTGAAAGAGATTCTGCATCCATACATTGGCACAAACCCAGAACATCAAAAAATGTCAGCACTAGCAGGGTGGTTCTGCATAGGTCATTCTGGTTACTTAAATTAAGGTTTAAAATGATATGTACCGAGGAATTCAAAATACTGAAGGAAAACCCCCAGACACTAGGCAAAAAGCATGTTTTGTGTACACTTATGCAATCTGTGACCTTCAAGCTAAAGCAGATGATAACAAAGAAGTAATGAAAAAAGAATATTTCTGGGGTGAAATTCTATTAACTGATGAGAAGTTAGGAAGTAACAAATCAGGTAAGAAAATGCCATCAACTGGATTTGAAATGTTAGTTGTCATATGATTAAAGGATGCCCATTATTTAACCATATTGGGAAAGACTTTTTGTAATCCATCGCAAGAAAATAACCACAATGATCACAAAGTTTTTTGAATATTCCTTCCATACTCTCTGCACTTTTTCCTTTCTCTTTTTTCCTTCCCTTCAACAAGATTGTGAGAGATTTAAGCTTGCTTGGGGACAGATAACTGAAAAAAAAATCATAGCAGTCGTAAACTGTTTAGGGAGTGAATTACTGTCTCCTCTTTTATTTAGGATTAGACATACTTAAACAAGATCAGTGAGGGACTTTCTTCAGGGAAAAAAAAACAGTGGCTGTCAAGAAGAAATATTTGTTATATCTAGAAAACTAAGTAGTTTTCTACTCATAGTACATACAATATAGCTGGAAATAAAAGCACAAGTGAAATACTGTTTGGAAGGAAAAGACCAACAATTATTTATGTCTCAAAAAACAGGGGAAACTCATGGAAAAGAATAAAAAGCCTGGAATTCCAGAGAAGTTTTGGCTTCCTACTTTAAATCTGACATTGTCTAAGACTGGGCTGTGTATTAGAAGTTGAGATGTAAAACTGAGTAGTGGTCATCTGAAACAGAAGCTTGTTCAGATCTTCTGAGGAGAAAGTCTCACCTCGTTGCAGTTTCTTGTATTAAATCTACCCTTCTTTGTTACACGACTTTAGGCTTACTATGTATTTTTATTTTCTCAAACTGATACATGAGAATAATGATTCCAGCTCCATTCATACCAGTGTTGTACACAAATATACTCCAGGATAATTGAGACTTACACTCCCTAAATTTTTCCAGGGAAACAAACTGTTGGTTTTGAAGTTCTGAATTATTATGAATAATTACCATATTGCCCTTATGTTGAGGACACTACAACTCCAAGAAATCACGTAGCAGTCTGGAGCTGAACAATGTGTTCCTTGAGTGCTACCTTAAAATCTCTGAAATCACCCCATTTTACTATGGGAAAGACATAGGATGGTGTGTCCTGGATCGTTTCCTCTACCTGTAAGCAGTGCCAGGAGAAGCTGCAGAATGAAGCAAGAGTCCTACCACTGCTGTTCAGCACAGAATGAAAAATAGCCGCTTCGATTGCTGTTTTGATCATATGCTGAAGGATAGTGAGAAAAGAGCTTGGGTGGTGTCACAAAATACCCATGGAAAGGGTACTTCTTCACTTCCATGCTCCCAGCAGCCCAAGATAGATTGAAAAGTGCTCTGATATTCTATTTCATGGTCTCGTTCTTTGTGTCAGGTGAAAAACAGCCTGAGGACTGTCATTGTGTGTATCACCTACCTGTGATTTCCCAAGAACCCAGCACCATTTGGAGACAGATGGAGCACAGCATGTTTAACCATTTTCCATCCCTAACACCAGTGTGCCTACTGTGTTCTGGGCAGTAGGAAGGGAGGCACAAGAACTGGCCTACATCAGCTCCACATTCCCTGAAGAGATGTAGACAGTTTCCATTTTCTTTGTGCCATCTGAATGCAAAGAAAGGAAAACAGGGCAAATTAATTGCCCTGATATATTGACCGTGGCTATCTGACATTTTTTGAATGTTTGGACTGTGGGCTCAAAGGGTGAGGCAGCACTGGTGTACACGTAGATACAGATGGTTGCACACTTACAAAAGGATTTTTTAATGTCAGCCAAACTGAAAAGGAGGAAGCACGAGGGAAATATACGCAAGTAATGAAGTGAGAACACTAGTCTCAGCTTTCTGAATTCCCATGTAAGGACAGTGAAATTTCACAAAGAAAGCATTCCTGCCTTTTATTTTTTTAGTTTCAAGGACTGTACAACACAGTGTATTTAACTAGTGACAAGTTTTAGTGTGTCCTAATCAAACCTAATCACCTCTACTTTCTACTAGGTACTACACTGATCAATGGAAAAGCTTTCTAGGCAAGAACTTGGAAAATGATAAAAGCATTTGCCATTGTTATTTTCCGCTTTTGACAATGATATATGTCTGTACAGCTCATCAGTCATCTCTTGTAAAAACAGTGTGGCACTTTGATCAAACAGCCAACAATAGCTTCCCGCGTAAGGTAAAATGTTAGGAGATGCCATCAGATAGAAATCACATTTTCTCTGAACAATAGGAATCCTGAAATTATGTGCTTGATTTACTTGCAAATAAAATCACGTGAAAAGTGATATCTTCACACAGGTTAAAAAGACAGTGATCCTTTTATTCACCTTTCTGTGTGTTAAACAAACTTCACTGTCATGTTGCAACTGAGATGGAGTGTCTGGGTAGTGATAAAGAGGCACATTCCAGCTCTATGAAACATAACTGCCACTGCTGAAAAATTACCTGCATTAAACCTTACACTTACCCCACAAATTTTAAGAGCAAGATGTGGGAGTTTGATTTTGATTACAGTCCTCTGTCTGTGTGGTAGGCAAAGGTCTTTAACCTACACGTTCTGAATGTACTAGGTACATAGTTTCATCAATGTCATGCCTCATTTGGTCAGTGTAGGATTTTATCTAAAACCTGAGGCTTTTCAGTTTACACTGTATATGCAAACACCACCTTTTACTGGTGTTCTCTGCCTTTTGTTTCATTGACAGGATCTATGGTATTTATAGAAAAGGGAGCTGGAGGCATCTTGAACTTACTTTACTCACTCAGATTCCTATTGAGTCGAGGTCTTCAAAAGAGAAAGGTTGTTTATTTGAAGACCAGTGTGTGCCAGAGCCAGTGGAGCTGAACACTTCTGAGTCTTAGAAAAATTGTCGCTCTTCCTTTTCTACTCTGCCTTTCTCCACACCTCTACTAATTGCAACAGCATTAATTTTACAAGGACTGGTGCAGATTCTCTGTTTCTGAACATAAATTGAAGTAAAATATATTATCCCAATTTATTTTTGCAGTCTGTAAATGATCATTTTTGTAGAAAAGGTAATACTGATGTAGATAATCTTCTCTTGATGTTGTGCTATAAGATGTGTGTCAAGATTCACACAGGTATTTAGGCATTTAACTTCCATTTATCTCAAAGAACAAATGAATTTGGATTTTGGGCTCATGTTCACATAGCATGATGTGTCTGGAGTTCATACTAGCAGAAGAAATTGATCTCCCAAGTAACAGAGAGTGAAGTTGTGATGCTTTGTAGGTGATGGTCAACAAACATTGGAAGAAAGAATCTCACCCAATTAAAACACTAACAGCTGTTAACCAGTTAGGTCTTCAAGTCCAAACAACCACAGAACTTCATGCTCTGATGTAGACAAGGATCACACCACCTTTCTGACACGTATTTGACGCATAAACTGAACAATTCCTTACCTCAGTTTTAGAACCTTCTATTAGCTTCTGATTTTGCAGAGCTTAAGGTAAAACAGACAGGTATATGGTGCTACACTTTCAGGAGCACTGGTCATTCAGCTTTCCACTGCAGGTTCAGTCTGGTGGTGGGATTCACTATCTGGCTCAATTCTCAGCTCTGACCTAAGTTCCACAAATTATCTGCACAGTTTGACAGCAAAAGTAGTTCAAAGATAAAGGGAAAGGCACAGGTAAAGTTTCAAGAGAAGCTGGAATTTGAAGTGAGCAGAGAAGTTGCCTGTAGCCTACCATGACACTTGTAATGGGGAGGGGGTGTCTCAGCTCAGAAAAGTTTAATTGATTAGTAGTCACTTTTTTGGTGACTTGATCAAGTAAAATACTCATGAATCATATTGTCTTAAGGTATATGCCATCACACAGCTGACAAGAACGCCAATCTTGGCTCTCATGGCCTCCAGGCCTATTGCTGCTTTGGAGTTATCCCAGTGCTCAACTCCTCCTGCAGGCAGCAGGCCCCATGAGCTAGAGCAGATATTTAATCATGCAAATCATGATTAATCTCCCACTTCTTTACCTACTTAACTTTCTGAACCAGCTCAGTGTCGGGGTCACATTAATGCTAGTGTTGGTGCAAAGCAGAGGGGGTAGGAACAGGACTGGTTGCTGATAGGCTTGCTTAGATGCAAAAATACCTGAAAAACTCAGAATAGCGAAGTTTTTCCTTCCCTTCTTTTCCAAAGAAATGTACCAGCAACATGGTATTAACACCACAGCTTTCCAGTTCTGCTCCCTATAAAACAGAAACTGTATGATTAATTATTATGCACTGTATGTTTATTAATATCTATTCACCACAAATCTGGAAATATTTATTTGAATTGGAATTTCACAAGAGATACTTGCAATTTAATTACTGTTCCCACAGCTATCACACAGGCCCTAAGAGCTGAATAACTCTTGGTAACAGTAATACATGTTCTGCCTCTAAGTATTCTGTATGAAAAATGAGTACAATTTACAACCACCTTTGGTGTATTTTATTATTCGAACTGAGAAGATTGCCAGTTAAATCTCTAAAAACCATTATGTTTAGGGGAATAGAAGCTTTAAATAAAATTAACAGCTTTATAAAAAAGTTTTTAGTCAGATTTTTCTAATTTGTTACAGTCATTTAAAAACATCCATGATACTTTAAGAAATGAAACTAGAAAAACCACAAACATTCAGAGTGCTCTATTATAACACCCTCTTGCAAGGCTTCTTGCATTTTTATGTTAGTGACTTTTCTATCTGTTTTCTAAATCTGATAGAGAGATTTGTGTAGCCAAAGGATGCAAGTTATTTCAACTCAAGAGCATCTTTAACAAACCTAAACCCACGCATAATGCTGCATTTCTGTTCTATTCTTCTTTCAGCACTAGCATACTGGCATTTCTTTGAACGCAACAAAACGCTAAGCAACATGAAGAGAGTAAGTCTGGAGGGATTTCAACAAACTATTCTTATGACATCTAAATAGCCTCTGTGTCTTTTATCTGGTTGAAGAGGCAAGATGAAAGACAAGGGTCTATTCATAAGATTTAATACTAATGGTTATTTAGCTTTCAGCATCATCAATAACAAGTCCCATTAGCCCACTGTGTGTTTCATGCTTACTGCATATGTGACACAGTTATTTCATAGTTAAAGAGGGAATATTCCTCATTTCCACTGCAAACCACAATTCACTAAAAGCCAGTGATACAAGTTATTTATGAGTGAATGGAGAAAAAAAACTTTTCAAGCCATATGCAAACGGTCCTTATTGAACTTCTATCATTTAACTGCAGGCGAAGAATATTTAAATACCCACAAGAACTATCTTTTTAAAGTTTAAGCACTTCAGATTACTGTGAAGACTGATGCATAAACATTGGTATACGCTTTTTTGAAAGTCAAAAGTCAAACATTCATGTATGCTTATTTGAAATTCAAACCCAAACTATGCGTCAGAATGCAAAGTTTTTTAAGAGGAAACAGAAGAATCCACATATTTTTTCACTGCAGTGAGATTTAATCTGCTTTTTGTGTTTTTCCTTTTTTTTTTTGCTTACATGTTAAAGGAGACTTGCAGAATTAAAGAAATAAGCTTGCTGTTGTAATTTTTAAAAACGAACTCATGATTATGCAATTTAATGCTTCCAATTTACTTACCCCACAATAAAATTGGTGTTGGATGGAAAGGAAACAGAAAAATGGAGTTAAATCAACTTTTAAAAAAACTAAATCTGTAGCAGAAAAAGTTTTTTCGTCTATTCATATTTCTCTAGTTATAAGCTAGAAGAAAATGTACAAACAATACCTGTCTCATCTTATCTGAGATGACAAAGCCTATCCCTGGATTTATAACAAATATGCACCTACTTGTTGACTACTCTCTTTATCAGTTGAAATTCCAAAGTGGAATTGGCAGATGTCCAAACACCATGTTAGCGAGAGTTAAATGTATTTTAAAACTACAAAATAGTACATTTCTTTAAAACAGGGTATGCAATAGGAGACTACAGAGACTACAGCTTAAGGGTAAAATTTTAAAAAAATGTTTCTCCTAGAGTTAAAACTATTAAAGTAAAGTACATGTTAGTACATAATGCTTTTTTTGTCCATAGACTCATTAGCTTTTGCTGCTTAACTGTATAAATTAGTACCGACATGACAAATCTTTGTTAGAAGATAATGAGAGTTCTATTAATATTTCTAACACCTCACCCTCTTGAGCTTATGTAAAAGAATAACTTACCTTTGGAATGTCTCTCTTGGCAGTAAGAATGAAGTGGTAACCTAATCCTGGAGCTCTAAAAAGGACCAGACTGGGGGCTTTGAGTCACAGAACTACTATCTAAATTGAGTGAAAGTTTGTATTCTGGTGTATCTGGTGGCTTCAGCCCTGGGAGGGAGCACCACAGCAGCATTTTGGGCTGTGTGCTTTAGAGAAAGCTGAGGCACACAACAGCAGAGCGATAGTGATGTTCTGAGTCTCATCCTGAAACAAGTGAAGGATGGGGCAGGGATACGGATCTCAACTGGGGAACTCAGACATGTTCCGGTGTCCAATGACTCAGACAAAGAAGCCCCAAGACCAAGCCCTGATGCCTCACAAGTCTACATGAACTACTGAATGTGTGTGTACATATTATAATACAAATATAGGCTTTTCTTCCTAGAGTAATAACACCTTGTACACTTTTCAAAAGCACCATGAACTGCTGTGTTATACAACTGTTCCTTTTTAAGCAAGATCAGATAACACAACATTTATTCCTTATTATACAGACTGTCAACACAGAAGGCTGATGCTGCAAACACTGAGTCACGGGCACAGACCTACCTAATCCTGTAGCTTCCCACTGAGCTTCTGACATTTAGGACCTGATACTGCAACAAGCAGCAACAAGTGCCACGAAAAAGAAACTTACCGCACAGTGAGACAGGATTTTCAGAATAATGCACCTAACTGATTTTCAAAACTCCTCTGAAATGTTAACAGACTTACTGTCTCTTGATTCTTACCATCCTTCATTGCAGAATTTGCCTGGGGCATGACTGGAAAGTATTCATCATGATTAAAATCTGTAATATGTTCCTTGTTTTCTTACTTTCTTCCTGGGAGATGGTATTTGCTGTGCAATGTCTTGTTTAATAGAAATGGTAAAATTAATATATATTTTGGACTGAAATTGTTTTTTGTTAAGATATAAGGAGAGGGAACAGATGAACAGGGCCAGAAAGGAGAGGAGAATCAAGGAAAACAATACCTTTGTTTCAATCTGCTAGTAATATCCCAAATCTTTCCAAAGGTAAGACTAAATATTTGCAATTTTTTCTGAGTCCACTTCTCTGACATGCTCTTTGTTTTCCAGCTGCTAGGTCAGTCAATTCATCATGCCAGGCTTTTGGCAATCCCTGGAGGCAATCTAGACTTCACTCTAACCAGCCTAGCTTCAAACACCGCTCAAGAACATCCAGCTTTCTGTCATTTTGAGAATCTCCAAGACAATGGGATATATCCTGCAGCTCAGTTCTGGGCAGAAGCATTCAATAACATCCAGCATTCCCATTACCTGTGGATTTGTTGTTTTTCTAAGTGACAACTAGTGCCATGGAATTCCTATGCTGTGTGTTTACTGCCTTCTAACTTCTGCACCAGTCCAGTCGGAAAGAACCAAGTTGCCAGTCTTGTAAGTCTGCCTGTAATCTCTTGTTCACTGCGTGCACGTGTGCCCGTGCCATGAGTACATAAGACCGCCTGCTCTGCAGAGGCCAGTGTGGACCTTCCCAAAAGAGTGAGCCAGTTAAGGCTGGGCAGATTCTTTGGTTTTTCTTCCGCATCAGCTTGAATATTGGAAAAAGAAACTCCTCAACTGAAATATTTTTATTTGGATAACAAAGTCCACTGCAATCCTGTACAAGGGTCATTACTTTGCGTCAGTTGAAGTCTCAGTAAAAGTGGCAGAGAAACAAGCACCCTGGGAGCACAGCATACAAACTACTTTTTCTTTTCCTAACACAGTATCTCAATGAGGATTGAGTAGTATCTCCATCCAGTAAATGATTGACTGGGACTTGTCTACACATGGGACATACTTGGATATATCTGGTGGTTAAATAAAATTGCGGACTAACATTTATACTTTGTTTTCATGTCAGTAACATTTTCTATCTAGTACTAGAGACTGTGATTATTTTGAAAAAACAGCAAGTTTATATGCAAATTGTATATGTGATGAACTACCACAAACACCAGATTTCTGTTTCAGTATCTTGGCTTTAAAATAACAGTCAATTAAACCCCCACATTTTTATGCCTTATCTGCTTTTCCTGAAAGTCATACTATGACTCCCATAATTATTAAAAATAAGAGGTAAAAGCATATGCACTGACTACATTGTATAGTCAAGATTCACTGCTTATAAAGATAATCAACTTCTTTTGGGAGAAACAGAGAAAGGGAAGAAAATAAAAAATAGAAGAGTAATAATATGGACTTCACCAGGCAGAAATAGAGAGACCAGAAGAGTTTTTACTCCCCAAAGAAGCTTTACTCCCCAAAACTATTTAACTCCTCTTTTGGACAGATAATAATTCCATTTTTAAACATACAAAATAATGTTTTCTGGTTGCAATAACTTCAGATTTTTCTCAATGGAGAATTCTGAAAACAAATTTTAAGCAAGATAAAATAGAGACTTTCAGGCTCAGGTATGTAATTAGGTCCCAATAAGCTTATGTGTTTATAACTATATCTATCCAATTGTATCGAAGTTTCTCTGGAAATCTTATCCTATAGCTGTGCATTCATGCAGAATAAAGGTTATTTTTTTCCCCACTACCATGGCAGTTAAGTCTCAATTGAGACTGGTTTTGAGGAGGAGACAACCCTACTAATCCCAGCTATTTTAACCTGGTGACTGATGAAAAGATTCAAAAAAGGATATGGTTGTTAGTCATTTTAATTGAACTCTGGGTGCATGTTGAAGGAGCAAAACTTTATGCATCAGAAGACAGTTTGTGTTTATGCTCAGTAAATATTAAAGGTGTTAGCAATGCTGCCACTTTCATTTTTTATGCCAGGTAGGAGAAAAAGCAAAGAACATGAGCTGGACCAACTCTTTGTACAAACTGCAGATGCATGATAGGTTAATAAAGCACAGCCTTGTATAAATTTCTTCCAAACAGAGCAGTGGCTGCCCCATGCCTAATTATCCATTTGCAGTTCATAACTGAAAGCAAATTTGTGGTGACAAACGCATCTTTCAGCTATGCTATCCAATTTAAGTGTACAACAAAAGTAGTGCTGCAGATGCAAGCAGCTCCTTATAGTAATGGCTGGATATAATCCATTTCTCTCCCCGCTTCACCCCAGTTCATCAGCTGCTCCTGTCTAAGTGTCAGGTCCTGTACTTTGGTCACAACTACACCATGCAATGCTGCACGCTTGAGGAAGAGTGGCTGGAAAGCTGCCCAGTGGAAAAGGACTCAGAGGTGTTGGTTGATAGCTGGCTGAACATCAGCTAGCAGCATGCTCAGGTGGCCAAGAAGGCCAACAGCACCCTGGCTTGTACAAGAAATGGCATGGCCAGCAGGAGTAGGGAAGTGATCAACACTGGTGTGGCCTCACCTTGTATCCTGTGTTCAATTTTGGTCTACAAGAAAGACATTGAGGTGCTGGAGTGTGTCCAGAGAAGGGCAACAAAGCTGGTGAAGGGGCTGGAGAACAAATCTCATGAGAAGAGGTTGAGGGAAGTGCCGAAGAGGAAGCTGAGGGAAGACCTTATTGCTCTCTACAACTCCCTGAAAGAGGGCTGTAACGAGGTGGGTACCGGTCTCTTTTCCCAAGTAACAAACAATAGGGCAATAGGAAACAGTCTCAAGTGGCACCACAGGAGGTTTAGACTGGATATTAGGAAAAATTTCTTCAAAAGGCTTCTCAGGCACTGGGAAAGGCTGCCCAGGGAGGTGGTTGAGTCACCATCCCTGAAGGTGTTTAAAAGATGTCTAGATGTGGCGCTTGGAAATGTGGTTTAGCACTGAACTTGGCAGTATCAGGTTTATGGTTGGGCTTGATGATCTCCTAGGTCTTTTCCAACCTTCTATAGATCTTCCAACCTTTCTTTTCTGTCCTGTGATTCTGTTTTCAGTATGCTCATACTTTCCCCTCCTTGTTTTCAGCCTCATTCAATCTCATAGGAGTTAAGCAAAGCCTCCACTCAAGGAAAAAGGTAGATTACACTGGCAGGATCCAGAGGAAAACAGAAGAGACCAGAAATTTACCTGCTCCTTTCACTGATGAGCTCTATTTGCCACTTGCTAACGGTCTGCAATCCAGTGAAACTTCTAACCCAGTTGGAAGATCATACTACTTCTTCACGTCTGCACCTAAGCCATTTGTTTCTGGAAACAGACCTACCTCAAGCAATCTTTGCCTTTGTTCATTTCAAACCAACTCAGACAAGCTGATATTACTGCAACAGCAGCACTTAAGTAAGTTTATGGTATCAGTTTCTCTTTGGAAAGTCATCTTTTCTCATATGGTGATACAGAGATTTTTCCGAAGAAAATAGAAATGTTACTTTGAAACAGAGAGTTACACAACCTAAACAACAAAGTGAGCACA
This sequence comes from Piaya cayana, assembly GCA_013389865.1. Classification (NCBI taxonomy): domain Eukaryota; kingdom Metazoa; phylum Chordata; class Aves; order Cuculiformes; family Coccyzidae; genus Piaya; species Piaya cayana. Next base: position 30,447 of record WAAB01008630.1, read on the forward strand.
CAGTAACATTAATTCCATGCATTTCATCAGGAAATTCAGAAATTACAAACATTTTTCTTTCACAGCTAGAAAGTAGTAGACTAATTGTGTGCTTTCATTTAATTAAACCACTAATATCAATGCTTATATACTTATCTAAAAACTCTGAAAACACAACAACATTCGTGGGAAATATGACAATGCTTTTGTGAAGTAAAATCTATCTCTATTTCATACCTGAAACATAGTTTCATCTCCAGCTGTTTTCAAATCATCTTCTTTCCCAATGATCCTCTGTAGCTGTATTTGTTAAAACATGAAAAAATACAGGAAAATTACAAAACTGGTCTCCCTTTTCAGAAACTTGCATCAATATCTCCTTTTCTTAATTATGAAGTCATTATTGGTCTGCAAGGTTCTCCAGTCATGACAAAATATTTGCATACTTAAGGGTATTTTGCTACTCTGACACACTTTTTTCCCCAGAAATGTATTATCAGCTGTGGTTAATATAACAAAGCAGAACATATGAACCTTTCTCTTGCAGCTCAGCACTTAAGAGATTTTCTTGCACTAGAAGCTTAGCATTCACTCCATATGATTTTGAAACTCAGGGGTACAACATCAAAGGTCATTCTGGAAATAAAAATCATTCTGTGATCTTCATGCTGTACTTCCAGACAGCTTTACATAGTTTTAAAGTTCTGCATAGCTTTTATAGTTCTGCTACAGACGTGATCTTCTAGAGATGAAAAATGAGGTCCTATGCAGTTACCAAGGAAGAATAATTTAATTAAATAAGGAAATGTATTTTCAGAACTGGCATTAAGCAGAACGTGGTTTGAGTTTCCCCTCTACTCCACAAATAAATGAATCTCAAATGTGTTAGCTAAGAAGATTTTTGGAAGTACTAAACCGACTCACATTTAAAAATCGAACTTCCATTGTCCCAAGCAGAGCTCTAAGGTAATACAGAAAGTGCATTAATTTGCAGCACATCAGGTATATCCCAGCTGCAAGGATTCTTTCATGGTATTTTAGCCTGGGAGGTCAACACTACCCCAAGAATGAGCGATTGCAACATAGCGCAAGCTATACCTACCTTTCACAGACATTTGCATGAATCCTCAAAAGGATGGCAAAAATGAAAGAACAAGGTACTTATTACATTTCAGGTATAGGTAAGGACTTACAACAAGCACTCTGAATTTGGAGACTTTAGGAAAAAAATCCATGACCAAATTTGAACAGCCATTTTTTGTGAGGTTTTCAAATCTCTTTCCAGGGCTTTATTTTTTCCCCATTTTTTTCTTATGATGTTTATTGAGAAGCGATATCGGCTTGTAAGTAGCGAGCAGGAAAAAACTACCTGTTTGTGTTGCCAAAAGTCTTCCCTTGGCCTTCAAAGCTTGACAAAGTCACCTTTTTTTTAATAGCCTCAATTTTTTGAGTTCCTCAGGACAGTGAGGGCAGTGTTATTTTTAAATGCTATGTCATACAGTACAATTTTTTCCCACAATTGTTCTGAAATTTTTATTTATTGTTTTCTTACACTGTATGGAAATCCTTATAGTGCCTGAAATTCTGCTCAGTAGTTTTTAGATTTTCTCCAGCACAGTGCAGTAACTACTCTTTAGCTTCTGACCCCAAGAAATGGACTCTAATACTCAACTGCCCCATGTAACATTTATCTGTATTTAATATTTACAGCTGTTCATCACTGGAAGACACTAATGGCTAATTAAAAGATAACGAGATCTATTATGCACAACTGATACCTCTTTACTAAAGACATACTAAGAAGTAATCTTTTCTGAAGAAGACAAGAGCTGATAGAAAGGCTGTGTCAATCAAAGATCATCTTCCAGTTGTTTAAGAGAAGTTGGTGCTTGCAGATACTCTAGGACTGCAGAGGTGCCTGGTACCAAACCACCACAACTGCTGGTTCATTTAGCCCTAGATGAACCTTCAAAAGTGTTTTTGTGGTATCTGCTATCCAGGACAAGTGTATAAAGACAATCTATTTAGGAAGTCTGAATCATATAGCTCTTGCATGTGCCATCAGGGTTACCCTACTTCCATTCCCAGTAGTTTTGGGGGATTTTGAGATCTCTGCTAGCCTTATTCTTGATGTGAGGTCTAAGATTAATGTGCATGGGTTATTATGTGCACATTTCCATGTCTGGAAATCCCTCATTACCGAGTTTCATGTGAATGTCTTGGAAGTGCAGAGTTCACAGAAGTATCTCATTGTCCTCACAAAGATGCAGATAATATGGCTCCAAGTCTTTGCATTCTGGCAGGGGCTGATTAAAGAATGGCAACTAATATCTGTGAACGGGCCATTTCTACCACATTATCTTCCCCCTGAAGTTGCAGGGCAAAGCAAAAAACCCTTGTGGATGCCCACCTCAAAATACAGACTGGTATGATTCTGGGACCTAATACTGAAATATCTCTTGTACTGTGAATGTTACCACTGAAACATGAATGAAGCAGAAATTAAAAGCAGACTGGCTTGAATACAAAGAAGAAGGAAGGAGAGAAAGAGTCTCTCCCTGGGTAGGCACTTTTAACTCCTACTGGAAAAAAGGAAAACGTGCACAGAAATGGAAAAGCTATGGAGGGCAAGATAAAGCCTCTAGTTGAAAATACAGAATTGCATTCAAAATTTCCTGAATCTACTAGGAAATCCTACAAAGGATCAGATCCTTTAGTGTCCGATCCACAGAGGTCCGAACATCCTGTCTCTATTTTGTGCTGCAGGCACTAAGGACTTGGGTTGTAGCTTCTGCTTATCACCCTTCTCCCTTTCTTGAATTATCCACGTGAAACATCTTGTGCCTGTTTATTGAGTAACATATGAGAGCTGAGATAAACACGATTTAAAGAATGATGGACATTTTGCAAACAAAAAGGCTAAGTTCTTACATCAAAGTATTTACTGTCTAGATCAGCAAATAATGTAGACATACACAGATGTCTAATAGGTGGGTAATAGATGGGAAGGAGGGAGAAGAAGTGACAAAGCAAGAAAATGAGCTAGCACTGAAATTTCTTTTCCCATCACATCAAGCTTACAGTAACTATCTCCTGATTACTGTTTCTTCACTGCTCTTTTTCACTGCCCTTTTCTTTCACACGTTTCCTGTTGTCAAAACCAGTGTGGAAATAACTACCAGGATAGTTCAGATGTATGTTCCAGGGATGCTAACTGGGACAAGACAAATTACGTATTAGCCATACAATTGACGAATTTATTTTATCTACAGAAGTTTATATGATGTGTACCGAACTAGAGCACAAAGAGATTAACATACAAATTTCCAGATAATTACTTTCAAGAACATTTCTTTTTAGAAGTAACCTATAAAAATCAAGTTCTGCTTTAAAATAGTCACTGCTTATAAATGTTAAGTAAATAGTCATGTGAGAAAACTCATCTTCTGATAAGCTTGCATCCTGTGGGACTTGTTTGAATTTAAAGATTCTTAGGAGCTAGACATGGCAATTTATATTTTTTTATTTTAAAACCACTCCATATTAATTTACCAATACAGCCCATAAAGGAAATTCAAAGTAACAATCTATCCAAACAGAATAATTTTCATTTAATTTGATTGCCTCTTCAGGAATCAAATTATTGTTAATGATTTGTATAATGTTTTCACCTCTGCTTCTGATGACTTTCTGTTGTTCATACTGGCTGATTCGATTAGAATACCTGAAATGGGTAATGGGCATTAAATATATGGCATCCTGTGTGCCTCTCAAAGACAGTTGCGCTGTATTTGTGCAAGAAACTACTTTTTTTTGCTTAGCTGACACAGTCCTTATTTAAAGGAAGTGCTGCTAACATGGCATTTTGGTGCAGAGGCACTGCAAGCTGTTCACTTGTGCTCATGGACTTATTTTCACCCATAACATAGCATTTTGTAGATGAACAATACAGCCATAACAGACACATTTCAGTGATGAGGACACCACTACTCTGATAACAATTCATTAGGTTTGTACCAACTTTAGTAGGATAAAACTAGAGGGTTTAGTTAGAATTTGATTTTATTTTAATAAGCAGAATAATTAGCATTTTAACAGACCAAATTCCTATGGTTTAAAAGACTTTGTGTGGCATCAAATGAATGTAGGGACTCTGCAGGCTCAGTTAGGAACACTGTCTTGGGAAATGGGTTTAGTTTCAAGTATTATTTTCAAATAATACTACTGGGTCTAAGACTATTTAAAAATATATTTAAGTATGATTCATCAATTGTAATTTTGCTAAGAGACAATTCACTGAACAATGGCTATTGGTACATGCTAACAGCTATTGCATCACTAACTCAGAGTTTACAACTATGAAAATACACTTAAATACATTTTCTGTAATTTCTCTATCGAGTTTTTGATTCTATGGTTCTCTGGAGTTGTTGCATTATTTTTTAAGCATCTGTATTCTCCCCCCATATTTAATAGAAAATATGGAAAAACCTGCTGTTACTCTCCGAAGTGTGAATTGATAAAAAACCTGTGCAACAGCAAACAAAATTAATAAAACTCAAGAAAGGATGGTGAATTAAAAAAGTGACTTAAAATATTTAGAGAAAAAAAAAAAGACTCTTCTAGGTCATTATTTAAAGTAGCTGATGGGATTAAGAAGTGTACAACACAGAATCAACTTCTGTCTTCCTGGAAAAAGATTTTTAGATACAAGTCAAAGGTACCACTTATAAAATTGGATTCAAATATAGTAAGTATTTCTACAGCAATGTCTCCTTTCATGTAAAATATTTACTAGATTAGACTGAAAGATAGGCTTGAAATTTTAATGAATGTTCATTTAGCAAATATAACCCATTGGGCTATTTAAATACTTCAAAACGAATATGCACATAGGCAAATACCTTGAAGAATTCTCTCTTTTCAACTTGTTCATTGCCATCTGCATCCAACATTTTAAAGGCAATCTGAAATCCAGTCTGGGGTTCTGCAACAAATGGCAAAAGAATTTTATTGTACACACACACACACTCTCTTACAGTAGTAAATCTTTAATGCAAAAGGAACATTGTTTATCATTATGTACGTACATGATATTTCCGGTAAACTGTATGTATCTCCTCAAATGTAAACACACTTTTAAAACATCTTAACTACCACTTCAAGGGGTAACTGATGCAATGATAAAGCAAGAAATGCCAGCAGTGCCTAAGTACAACCACGAATGTCCATCAGATCCCAACAACTGTGAAAATGTCCTGTGTTCTACTGCCCTGGTCTTAACCATTCTCTACGATGTTTCCATAAGCCCAACTTCTGAAGTCTAGCTCTGCCCTGTTTCTTTCAGCTCCTTTTTCAGATGAGAAGACTGGGACATACCTTGAGAAAGCAAGACTTATTCCCAAGCTTCATCCAGTTCCTACTGTGCTCCTCAGGTACCTTTTGCATGCATTACTCTTTGCCAATATTTGCAGTCTTCTGCAGCAAACAGACCAATCTTGTAATCGTGGCCAGCTCGCTCGGCTCCTGCTCCCACTGTGTTAGCCCCAGGCCTTTTTTTCTTCCTTTCTCCTCCCTCCTTAAACAAAGCACTCAAATATTACTGACAAGTAATAAACCACCCTTTCTGGTCTTTTTGGACAAAAGCATGTTTTGTATGACTCTCATTAAGCTAATTTTTTTAGGAATTTTATACAATTTTACCCTGCATTTCCTTCACCAAGTGGATGTTTCTTTTCAACACAAAAATGTAATGAGTTCTAAGTCTTGCAGGCACTATAAAAACATGGTGTGTTTTGAGCTCCTTCCCACAATTTCCTGATCTTACTTTGCTTACAGGAGGTGGCCTCGCTCATTAGCAAGCCCACACAGGAGCAGCATGCTGCTGAAATGCAATTCCAGTTCTCTGCAGTAGCAAGCACTTTTCCCAGTAATTTCTGGAGCAGGTGAATTAATTCCTCAACCCAGTCAAGTCTGGCATTAACACGAAAGCTGCGGACTTATTGTCTCTAGAATAGATTCATGTTTCCAAGAACAATGTTGGACTCATGAGGGCAGTGATGCAGTATCTCTAAAAAACTGTAATGCCCTCAGAGCTTTTTCTTTTGGAAGTATATTCTTCCAGCTCCATCCTGTAAAGTTTTAAGTCTTGCTTTTAAGAGTATCTTTCTACAAAGGGTGCAAGTTAAAGAAATACCCCATGGTTAAAGAAAGTACTATTTTTACATTATAGAAATAACTACATCTTCAGCAGCCAAATAACGTTCTCCATGGAGCAATCTTGTGATGCAGGCGTATTTTATAAATACCGTTACAATCCGCATAGCAGAGCCCTTTCCCAGCAACTGGGTTGTAATAATTAAAACTGGCTTCCCTTCCATGGAAATGCCACACACTAAATTTGTGTTACTAGTGCAAAAGCAAGAGAAGCCTATCCTAATAACATATTTAGAGAATAAAAGTAATTGATGTATTTAATAGTAACTCATACCATCTGTGCTGCAATTTTCAGATAAGAGAGCTGTTACTGAAAATATAGGACCTAAAGCTGCTTACACTGTTCAGAGATGACATACTTATCTGATATGATGTAACCACAAAGGTATGTGTTTGTAAAATAAGCGTAGTTCAAAGACTACCTCAGATATATTTGTATTTAATTAAAATCAGGCAAAATTCCAAAATCTCAACAGAAGAGCTTCATCTTGGCTGTGAGTGCAGGTTAGACTTAGGTGCTTCCCCTCCAACTATCCCTAGGTTGACCAAGCTGTCAGCTTGTGTGACTGGTTAATTTAAATGAAGCTTTGAGTAAAGGTGAAAACTTCAGTTGGAGAGGACAGGGAGAGGAGGCGAAATAGAACCTCTGCCTGCTGCAAAATTACATTTTCAAGTTCAGTGTTGTTAAAGATAATGTATTTTTACAGCAGAACTGGAACTGTCCTAGAACCAGGACTCTGGGAAATTGGTGTTTTTTTTCCTGTTTCCCTATTGTGTTGTTGGTGACTTACAAGTCATTTAAAAATTAATGACTGCTTTAAGAAGTCTCACATTCATTCTCAACAGCGAGAGAGGTTGTGTACCGACGCGGGACACTCACTAGGCAAATATAGAGGTACTAATGCCTGTTGATATTTGCTTTCAAAATGATTGGTGAGATACTCCTCTGTGTAACCAAAGCAGCCACATTAGCACAGTATTCTTACCCTGCATCAAAAGGTGTACTGACAGTCATTATCATAGCATAGTTTGTGTTGTTGGAAGGGACCTTAAAGATCATCCAGTTCCACCTATCGCACCCCCTCCCCGCCATGACCAGGGACACCTCCCACTAGATCAGGTTGCTTAGAAGCTCATTCAACCTGGCCTTGAACAGCTACAGGGATAGGACATCCGTGACTTCTCTGGGCAACCTGTTCCAGTGCCTCACCATCCTGACCCCTTGTCCTGTCACAGCACTACTTGATAAAAAGCCCCTCCTCAGCTTTCTTCACAGAATCACAGAATTGCTAGGTTGAAAAAGACCCACTAGATCATCGAGTCCAACCATTCCCATCAATCATTAAACCATGCCCCTCAGCACTTCATACACCCATCTTTTAAACACCTCCAGGGAAGGTGACTCAACCACCTTGTTGGTCTCCTTTAAATACTGGAAGGTTGGGAAGGTGACTCAACCACCTTATTGGTCTCCTTTAAATACTGGAAGGTTGATCATATTCTCTCCACTCTCTGGAGACCAAAGTTACTTGTTTGTACCACACTGTGAGAGGGTGGAATTCTACAGCAAGGAAACCTTGTGAATTTGTTTAAGGCTCTGCCACGGACCTTACAGCCATGGAAGTGATGAGGTCCAAGCATCTACAGCTCATCTGGAAAAGAAAGACTGCTTCCTTCTCTCCTTTTGCCATCCACTGATACCACGAGATCTAATATGCCTAGTTTTGTGCCTTTGCTTAACATGTTAGACCTGTATAAGTCTGTCAAACAAGACTGCAATGTGGACAATTGGATGGTTAAGCATGTGGACAACTTTACTACTAGTCTATGGGTCTCATTGTGTAACACTCATTGCACACATCTCAAATCTCAGGATTTTCCAGCCTCATCTGCACTTAATTGGAGCAGCACAGGGAGGTGGAAAGCAAGGCATGGAGTAAGTGCAAGCGAGGAAACTCAGAAAATCCAAGATCACTTCCATGCACAACAAAAAATGCCTGCTGTTTGCAGATAAAACAAGTATCAAACAAGTTTTTCTTAAAAAATTACTGATAGAGAAAAATGAAGATGGCAAAGGAGGGGGAAGAAATATGTGCAAAATAATTGGAGAAAATAAAGCCAAAAGGAATGAAGCAAAGAATCCACCAAAAGATTATAATGTCAAACAAAAAGACACTGCAGAAGTCTGCTGTTTATGTATATCATCCACTGCATATTTGAACAAATTAATTACAAGCAACAACCTTTCCGACATCACAACAGCTTTTTATGCCACTGCACGAGCTATAATGTTAATGCCTCATTGTTCAAATGACTAAAACTACTATCCAGAAGATAAATCATTTATCTTCCTCCACGGTTCATTTTCCCCCTTATTATGTGGTCCTGTAACAACACCTCCCATGTCCCAAACCCTCTTGAAAGATGTTACTGATCCCACAGTGCAGGGATTATCATAATTTTTGAAGTGCTGCTATGGACCAATGATAACATTATAGAAATATATTGCAATCAACTAAAGTTATATCCTTTTATATTAAGGCCTTATCATTCTGCATATGATAGTTCTTTATATTTTGCTATAATGTAGAAATCTATAAGTTAAAAATACCAAAAAAAGTTCCTGGAAAGCTGTTTGTAGCTGAGTATTTATGTACATGTATTTTAAATATATAATACTTACTCGTAAGGATTGTCAGTAAAAATAAGTACTCCGCATAAGAGATCAACCCTGAAATGAAAGTTAAAAAATTAGTTGGAAAACATACTTATAGTAAGACTTGAAATATCTAATCTAATAAATATAAAAAATGTAGTTAAACATCATATTAAATAGGTTATTAAAGTAAGCCACGTTATTATTTAATCAAGTTTTTATTTCTGTTTTTAGTGCTGCGAAGGTAAAATCCTCTATCCAGAGACTCATCAATGTTCATATCTAATTAAGAAAGTAAGGTTTATTTGGTATTGATAAAATGCCTAGGCTAAATCTTTTGAGTTCTCACTGAAAACATTCAATGTTTATATAAAATGCAAATAAATTAAATGCGCTTTGTCACATTTAGTACCTGGGAGGAGAACTACTCTAATGTTACCCTGAAGGATCAAAGTCCTCCATCCTTTGGCAGGCTCGCAAAGGCGGAGAATAGCTTCCCTGTAATTCTCAAGGGGAACATGGCAACACGCAAAGCTGCCAAGCTGCTAGATTGTGCTGATAGTACTGCCGGGCCACGTGCCAAGGAGGCTTCTTTTTTTTTTTTTTTTTTNAACCATGCCCCTCAGCACTTCATACACCCATCTTTTAAACACCTCCAGGGAAGGTGACTCAACCACCTTGTTGGTCTCCTTTAAATACTGGAAGGTTGATCATATTCTCTCCACTCTCTGGAGACCAAAGTTACTTGTTTGTACCACACTGTGAGAGGGTGGAATTCTACAGCAAGGAAACCTTGTGAATTTGTTTAAGGCTCTGCCACGGACCTTACAGCCATGGAAGTGATGAGGTCCAAGCATCTACAGCTCATCTGGAAAAGAAAGACTGCTTCCTTCTCTCCTTTTGCCATCCACTGATACCACGAGATCTAATATGCCTAGTTTTGTGCCTTTGCTTAACATGTTAGACCTGTATAAGTCTGTCAAACAAGACTGCAATGTGGACAATTGGATGGTTAAGCATGTGGACAACTTTACTACTAGTCTATGGGTCTCATTGTGTAACACTCATTGCACACATCTCAAATCTCAGGATTTTCCAGCCTCATCTGCACTTAATTGGAGCAGCACAGGGAGGTGGAAAGCAAGGCATGGAGTAAGTGCAAGCGAGGAAACTCAGAAAATCCAAGATCACTTCCATGCACAACAAAAAATGCCTGCTGTTTGCAGATAAAACAAGTATCAAACAAGTTTTTCTTAAAAAATTACTGATAGAGAAAAATGAAGATGGCAAAGGAGGGGGAAGAAATATGTGCAAAATAATTGGAGAAAATAAAGCCAAAAGGAATGAAGCAAAGAATCCACCAAAAGATTATAATGTCAAACAAAAAGACACTGCAGAAGTCTGCTGTTTATGTATATCATCCACTGCATATTTGAACAAATTAATTACAAGCAACAACCTTTCCGACATCACAACAGCTTTTTACGCCACTGCATGAGCTATAATGTTAATGCCTCGTTGTTCAAATGACTAAAATTACTATCCAGAAGATAAATCATTTATCTTCCTCCACGGTTCATTTTCCCCCTTATTATGTGGTCCTGTAACAACACCTCCCATGTCCCAAACCCTCTTGAAAGATGTTACTGATCCCACAGTGCAGGGATTATCATAATTTTTGAAGTGCTGCTATGGACCAATGATAACATTATAGAAATATATTGCAATCTACTAAAGTTACATCCTTTTATATTAAGGCCTTATCATTCTGCATATGATAGTTCTTTACGTTTTGCTATAATGTAGAAATCTATAAGTTACAAATACCAAAAAAAGTTACTGGAAAGCTGTTTGTAGCCGAGTATTTATGTATACGTATTTTAAATTTATAATACTTACTCGTAAGGATTGTCAGTAAAAATAAGTACTCCGCATAAGAGATCAACCCTGAAATAAAAGTTAAAAAATTAGTAGGAAAAAATACTTATAGTAAGACTTGAAAGATCTAATCTAATAAATATAAAGAATGTAGTTAAACATCATATTAAATAGGTTATTAAAGTAAGCCACGTTATTATTTAATCAAGTTTTTACTTCTGTTTTTAGTGCTGTGAAGGTAAAATCCTCTATCCAGAGACTCATCAATGTTCATATCTAATTAAGAAAGTAAGGTTTATTTGGTATTGATAAAATGCCTAGGCTAAATCTTTTGAGTTCTCACTGAAAACATTCAATGTTTATATAAAATGCAAATAAATTAAATGCGCTTTGTCACATTTAGTACCTGGGAGGAGAACTACTCTAATGTTACCCTGAAGGATCAAAGTCCTCCATCCTCTGGCAGGCTCGCAAAGGCGGAGAATAGCTTCCCTGTAATTCTCAAGGGGAACATGGCAACACGCAAAGCTGCCAAGCTGCTAGATTGTGCTGATAGTACTGCCGGGCCACGTGCCAAGGAGGCTTCTTTTTTTTTTTTTTTTCAAAAAATAGGAACATGTCCTTTCTGCAAGGTGATAGTATTTCCCCCCCTTTTGAAGGAAAATTCCAGTGTTTTCCTTTGAAATGCCGCCTTAAGTGAAAAGCCTGAACAAACACAAAGATGTGATAGTGTCAAAATAGAGCGTACGAGCTAAAGATAGAGAGCATGTAGCGAGGGTGGTTAAACAACAGAATCTGAACCATCTGCCCCGCAATAATGTTTGGAGAAAAAATGTAAAGGGCTTTCTTATAAATCACTTTTCAAAATAACTGAGCTACTTTTAACTTATGAAACATTGTATGATGCTGAAAATGCTTAAAGTAATGAAGTTGAAACACGCCTATCCAAGTGAAGAGAAATTAGTTTTTATAATTTATATTTAGTTAAATTGATAGATAAGGTAAACTTCAGCAATAAGCAATTAACTTCTGATAAATTATTATACAGAGCCAACAGCATTTGTATCTGACCTCGGATAGTGACTTAACGCTGCAAGTTTAAAGTACTGGAATTTAGCAATACTAAATTGCTGAATACAAGAGTTTGAAAATTCAAGAAGTCTTAGCTAAAGTCAGGTCTAATGCTAATCCTGTTGCCAGCTCCCTCTGGTTTCACATCTCAGTGTTCCTCACTGTCAAAACAGGACTATTCACTATTATGCAGCGTGCACCATGTGTAAGTCAGCACAGTACTACGGTCACACAGTATGCTCTTAAATATAAACTACTTTCACCTCAAAGATTCAGTTTTGCTTACAAGTTTCAGGGTTACTGCCATTGCAAGAATGCAATTTATTATTTGCATTGCTGCAAAGCTTGGAATCATGTTCCTAGACAAAGCGTCCACGATTTCTACAAATTTGAAACCAAACAGAGAAATAACTCCTACCCAATTTTTTTAGCTCATACACCTAAATACAAGACAAGATAAAAAAAACAGAAACAAATGGGAAGAAAAGAAATCAAGAAAATAGTGCAATAGGCAGTGATCAAGATTCCTGCTCCCTAATTTTGTGTATGTCACAGCAAAAGAATGTTTAAGGAAAGAACGCAAAGAAAGACAAGAAGGTAACTTTTCAACTCAACAAACATCTCCCAGCTGTGGACTGCAATGGTATCTGCACAAATATCCCTGCCTAAAAACTTATCCAGCAAGTGATGAAGGCCTGCATTACTGGCCGAGGCAAAGCTGGAGTCTGCCTTTCGGCTGTCTGGAGATGTGTTGCACCAGGATAGCCTAGGGAAGGTCTAGAAGCTGAAGACAAGCAGCTTACACTAGATAAAAGTGAACAAGGAGAGCCTAGTGCTGGGATACGAGAGAGATGACACATTCAAAGGAGTCATTTAAGAAAATTATCTTTATCAAAGTGTTTGAAAGGCAGACTGTGTTTGTTAAAGTCACGGGGAAAAAAAATAATAATTGAGATACAAAATGTTGAGTGCCCAGAGAGTTTTAGCTATATGGGTAGACAGCGAACATTTTATTTCATAAAATTCTGCAGAAAGGATCTGCAAAATTTATATGGAGATGACAGGATGTAAACAAAAGGCCAACACTGGCTCAAGGGAGAAGCATGGTAGCTATTCCTTTGAGTTTCAGAGGGCTGGAAAGAAAAGCCTTACAAGAAATGGCAGAAGCAAGACACAGACTCTGTTTTCATCATCTTATTGTAAGCTGATCGAAAAGTCACAAAGTGAAATAAGTTAAAAGGTGAATAAAATAAATATATGTAAAAAAAATCTTGATTGTCCTTTAAAACCTGTCTTGGTGCCTTAAGCAAATCCACAGCATGTTGGACATTATATGAAATTAATGCAGACATTATAATAAAATAATCTGAGATATGACTTTTTAACTCGAGGACTCATTTCCATTAAAATTCTTTTAATTTCAGTGTCCTTTTACTACCTGTAGAGAATGGCCAATTTACCTTATCCATAAAGTAAATTAAATATTTTGGCAATTTTATTTTTATTGTACAGTAATCACTACAAAGTTACTCAAAGATGCAATGCAATAAATTTAAAAAAACCCAGGAAATTCTGTTTATGTCCAAGCAAAACTTAAAAGATAAAAGCTTCACGTACTGTTGAATGACTCAGCATGCCCGCAGCCAGATATTTGCAGTTAGCATTGGCAAAACACTGTCCTCATCTAACACTAAGTGAACCTTCTGTGTCCCTCCCTAGAAATCTCTACCTTCAAACTTTATAACAAATGCTGACAGTACAATATTTCTGTTGCTGAATAAATCATAAGTGTGCCTACAAAATACAATGTGAACTCTAAAACTGCCCACTAGAAGGCAGAATTCCCTAGCATTCCGTTTTGCAAACTGGACTGATGACAGTTTTCCCTCTACTCGATATTTAAACAACAATTTGAAGGTAGTTAAAATTATCTCAGTTAAACAGTGGAACAAGTGCAGATTCATTATTCTAGTACTTGTAAAAGCACTATGCAACACATAAATATTTACATTTTTTAGATGTAATAATGCAACTTAAAGCAAAAGCATCAAAGTCAAAAGGCACCGTGACCAAACAATGCAAAAACTCCATGCGTTGTGGAGACACGTGGGTGACTGCACTGAAAGTTCCTGCATCATCTCAAACTCCTACCTGACTTTTGAAGGACAGAGCATAAGGACCTACAGTTCTGAGCAAGGTGAGATCAAAGCCCTGTCCAGAATGCAAAAGATGCCAGGCTGAGCGTATTGCTGAGCCTCCTTTCTGCTGAGCAGTCAACTGGGAGAGGTGCAAGGAAAGGTGGTTGTGATGATTTGCTGTTTTCACTTTCTGTTGGTGGATTCCTAGTTTTCCCATGCAGAGTGCTTTTGGGATCTGCAGTGTTGACTACTAGAAAAAGAAAGGCTTTAAAAACCACAGGGATAAAGAACATCCAAGAATCAAAGACTGGGAATCCTTTAAACCAAATCTAGGAAATCCCAGAGAAGAGCGACGAAGCTGGGGAAGGAGGTTGAGAACGTCTTACAAGGAGTGGCTGAGAGTTGGGGTTATTTAGCCTGGACAAGAGGAGGCTGAGGGGAGACCTCATTGCTCTCTACAACTCCCTGAAAGGAGGTTGTGGAGAGGACGGAGCTNGATATGATAACTAGAAATTTGAAAAGACATGGAATGATGACTTAATACAAAATCCAGCCTTCCCTAGAATTGGAACATATATTTAGCTTCTTGAGAGATGTGTAAGGGTTGCTGGGGCTTGCAGAAATGGACTGACAAGCAAGGCACCCAGCTGAAGATCTGTCCATGTCTGCCCAGGGAAGCAAGAAATGAACTGTAGGCACAGGAGGCCATGAGACCAAAGGGCAAGAGAAACACTGCAGGTGAAGACTGAGGGCTGCTCTCTTGGCACAAGCTGCCAGCTGTGCCCGGGGATCTGCTGTGGATGGAGAGATTGTGGCTTTCACTTGCCAAAGAATTGCAGCAATGCAAAGGCAGCTTTATTTTCCAGAAATGTCCACAGGATAAGGGATTCAGGTTGAACTTTGGGCTACAGAAAGTTTGTGAATAGACGCTGCTGGTCTTTCTCATTAGTTTGGGGATTCCAGTCTTTGTTACTCGTGAAATGGTTAATTACTCATCTATTTGGTTTCCTTGATCCTCTTGTTTGTTTTCTCCCTTCAATTAATTTATGCTAATGAGATGTTTATTTGGTGTTCTTTAATTCCCTGTTGTTGCACAAACAATATCCCAGCTCTCACAGTTTTCTCTTTATGCAGCCCTATATAAGGTGGAAATGATTGGTGAAAACAAACTGAAGGGTATCGGTGCTGTGAAGGGCCAATGAGCTCCTAAAGAAGGAAAAATAATTTCATGTGCTTTTTGGAATCAGGGATGCCACTTTACATAACCAGATACAATTTTTATTTGCTTTCTTAGTTTCCATGTGTTTAAGTTATATAGTGAAACAGCAGCTTACTAACAAGTCTTAAAAGTCCACCTTGTGCAGAAGCCATCCCTCTAGCCCCTTTCTCTTCTCCAGTCTTCCGGACTTCTTTCATGTCTCCTCCTGCACCTCAGAAGGCTTTCAATTCCCAGCCCTGTCTCTTTACTCTCTCTTGCATAACTGAGAGACTTGCCAAGGAGGCAGCTACTGGCTAGATGGAGATGAAATCAAATCCATGAAACCTATTTCAAAATAAATTCAATTCATACCATATAATGAGATAAAAAAACAAGATGCATTTTTCTGTATCTAAACTGCTCATTACCTTTATCACCAAGTTCTCTAAAAAAGGTTGGTCCTGGTTTAGCTTTGGCAACACACAGCAGTGCAGCATCTACCTCCTTTAAAGACATAAAAAAGAAAATATGAAGCCAGTTTTGAAAGAGAAGTCTATTCAGTTGAGTAACAGAAAGAATGCAAGCTCTTTTGAAGAAGGAAAGGAACATTTTGCTTACCTTTTTTGTCAGTTTCCTGGCTGAGGCTTTACCTATAATAAAAAAAAAGGTCATCATTATTCAATAACAAACTCACTTTAAACTTTGATCAGGTTCTGTGGCGTTTCTTCAGATTTTTATGGAAAAATGCTAAGTAATATGAAACAGAATATTTTGCAACAGTCAGTTTGTTTCTAATTCCAACAACAATCAAGAAAGGACAACATTTAAAAATAATATAAGCAGTCTGTTTCAGATATTCTTGCAACCTAGATGAAACCACAGCTCACTTTGGTATCTATGACTGACTTACTAGTGTGATTTTGCACAGTGTGAGCTACAAACGTAAAACAGATTTCAAAGCAAGATTATACAGCAAGAAACAACTGTAGTATTTGCAAAGGGATTTGCATGCACACATAACAGTCCTGCTGCAGGCTGAGTATGAAAAAGCTACGGTATACCAAAAAAGAAAAAAAAAAGTTAATGTTTTTATTAAAGTAACTGAAGTAAACTGAAGAACTTTGCCTCCTGCAACAGCATCAGATGAAACCATGCAAACTCGTAAGTGTTTTGGAGTAAGTTCAGGTCTACAGTCTTGAATAGGGAAGCCAGTGGCAGCAGTATAGGGTGTATTCTCCTGTAAATCACCCATTTGAAGAGCTGTGTTGTATTAACAGTGGAATGTTTCAGTTGGTTATGCAGGGACTACACAAACCCTGCGGTCAGGGACTGGCAGAAGCTGTGCTCCAACCCTTCTCAGTCTATCCACCCTACCACACCAGCCTATCTCCTCCGCATTTCTCCTCACACAGTTCTTAAAACCTTGTGTCCTTCACTCTTACCACCCTCAGCCCATCACTCCCTTCTTCCATCACCAGTTCCTCTGGATACCAGCCAGTCATTCTCTCCTATTTATTCATGCTATGTAAGCACAAATCAAGTTGCTTGCACTTGCTCTGAGGAACGGTGCCCCTGCGTGCAGCTTTCTGCTGTGCTCCATGCTCGGGCTCCAAGGCTCACTCTGCTGCTTCATGAGCATCTTGCAGCTGAAGGGTCACCAGCCCAGCGCTGCAGCGTGGAAACGGGCACGATGGAGGCAGTTGGGTGGGCAGCTGGCAACAAACTTGTACCAAGCAGTTCTACAGCCCCAAAATTTAGCCAGACAGAGGTGTAGTCTCAGTAAAACAGTAAATTTCCATAATGTTGGCAAAAGACATGCCCAGCTGCAGAGGGTCTGCACTGGCAGTTTTTGGCTTTGAGTGAGAGAAGCTGCTGGGACATCTCAACCAGCAACAGTTCATTTTTCAGCACAGGCAAACCACTGCCCTGGTCTTTGCAGTAACAGTTTTGCTGATAAATTCCTTTCTCCCTCCTCCCTCCCCCAAATCAGCCTAAGGCAGACACCTGGCACATAACATTTAAACCCAAATGTTTAAGTTTGACAAAAGTTGTAAGAAACTAAAATTAGGGTTTTAATGCTGGAGTGTTGAGTGACCCCAGCAGCAGGTGTTGCCAACACCACCTGTTACTGGGGATGAATACATTTTTGTGCCCTGCCTGTACATATATTTACAGCCATACACACACATATATATAAAGCCACACAGACAGATACCTTCTAGCTCAAAGAACGTATGAAATCCTCTACTTTGCCTAATTTGAGATAAAAGAAGTCAGACTAATAACAGTCTGGGAGAACAAGCAAAATTCACTGCATCCAGTAAGGCTGAATTCTGAGTTCTAAGATGCGACACCACAGTTTAACACTGTTCACTGCTACAGAGCATTTTAAGAAATGGCTTTTTAGCAAATTAAGTGGTTCAGATCTCAGCTTTGATATGTTGCTGCTGCTGTACATCACATTTCATTGCGGAATTAAACTACAGCAAGTCCTTTGAGCTCTGGGAGACCCACCTGGCGAAAAGCCTTATAGTAGGGAATGAGTCAGGCTGTAGGAATGCAAAAAGCAGTATCTGAAAGAAAAAAAGGGAAAACCACCCCACAATGTTCTTCTTTACTTGTTGTCTGTATTGAAGCCAGCCACGCTCCCTTATTTGGTTAGCAGCTCCACTAATTCCATTCTCCCAGTGGCCCCAAGAGCATCATATCTGGGATGACAATTGCTATCACAAACATAGGCAGTAGCTGGTGTCCAGAAGGATGAAGAAGGGAGACAAACTGAACTCTCTGAGCTGGAACAGCAAAGACATGAATAATTGATGCAAGGTAAGGAGAAAGCACTGAATGCTACAGTTGAGACACTAGCTGTCCAAGTTTTTGAGGGCCTATGCTTGGTTAAGTCTGTGTTTCTCTTTTGATTCAGCGCAGTAACTCCGAAACACCTCCAGTTTTAGGGAACATGTCCTCAATGAGAATTGCCCTAGCATGATAAAAATTAAGAAAGGGAAGGAGAGGAAGTCTTTGTGTTACATTAGAAGAGGAAAGGGCGTAGCCACATCATTGCAGGGGGTGGTGAGGGGCAGAAGGAGGTGGGTGAGGGTTGGTCCCTGCCATGACTGACAGCACAAGCGGCTGCTGCTACAATAAAAAAGAAACTGGAGGCAAAGAGACAGAATGAAATAAACAAAGACACCCCTACTTTTCTAAGTAGTGAAAAAAAAATATTAATAAATGAGGAGTCTCTCAATGGTGCTTTTCTTGAATGGGTGTCAAAATCAAAAGATTTAATAACCTAGTCAAACAAAACCAGCTCACAGGTGTCAGTAAGCATGAGTACTGGGAGGACAGGAATTGTTTTGAAAAAAACCTTACATTTGGGACACCACGGCTAGTTTTCATATTGCCATTTGAGTAAAGTGCTAGAATACAATATGTAATAATGCAATAATTTAAACTGTAAAATGAGTCTCCTCCAATAATTACTGAACATTTTTTATGAATTAAACTCACATATTCTCTTAGTGTTGTCACCATATAAAATGATCTGTGAAGACTCAAATCTCAGTTTTCTCCTGGAAACACTAGCTACTTTTATTGTAACACTCATAATATTCCTTGAATACTAATTTAGCTCTTCGTGCTTATTCTCTCCATTTATTCACTTCCTAACAATGAGATCCCTTTAAATACCAACAAGGAAAGCTCTGTTAATATTGCACACTACCATATCAAATGTGCAGCCCTCTGAGGCACCAGGTCTTTTAAGGCCTTGTCTACAATAATTAAGACAAGAAAGTTAACTCCTCTTTGCAGAAAATGCACTGCAAAGGTATGAACAGTTTTCTTAGCCAGTTCAGACAGTGGGAAAAAAAAAAAGCCTCTCTTCTTTCTGTTGATTAAATCTTGGTGCTGGCACTCCTGACACGTGACTACAACTACACCAAGATCTCCAAGTCCCTCTCTGAGGAACACAGGCAATGGTTAAAATCATTAGGAACTATTTCATCCAATAAGTAAAAGATCTGTACAATGCATTTTTCTATAGTTTTATTCTTTTACTTTGGTAGATACTTACCAATAGGTAAACTCAAGACACAACAGAAAACTTGTTTGTAGTAGCAAGTGTCTTACTTTGGTATCAGAAAAAGAAACTGAATTTTTATTGTTCTGAACTTGAATGAATGAGAAGAAAACCAACTTTAAAAAAAAATTTTTTTCCTACAGACCTGCCAAGACTGTGATGGAATTCTGGCTTAAAGGACAATGAGTATTTTTAAGAGTCTCTACATATCTTACAGATGCTGTCACCTAATTTTCACCATCTATAGCAGATCCATGAAATAACAATGAGGTACAGACACACCTTTCATGGACAAAAAGTTTAAAGCTTTTTAAGTTCATTGAGTATCAACTCGACTTAGAAGCACACAAATTCTGTGCTGTTAGCCAAGAAAGTTAGTTGACAACTGTAATTAAGAAAACACTGCCAGAAGCAGATACATCAGCCTTAATTTGCCCTTGGCAAACCTGGGTATTTTGGCACATACATTTATTACAATAGAAATATTTCCATCACCTCTAAGTTTTTTACGCTAAGATGTAGAATGGACCTGACATCAATGATAGGATTAACGTTAGGAAAGGGCTGAATTCAACAAGCACCCACTTGTGCTCAGTAACACCCATTTACACCTGTAGAGCTAAGAAAGGGCTTAGATCTGACAAAAGACTTTAAGAGCCAAAGAATAAACAAAATCACTAAGATCAACCTTTATAACAACAACAGTCAAGTGCCAAAAGCAAAACTAGAGAAGTTACTGCTATCTGCAAGAAAGGATAATTTTATATGTCTGCAAGATTGCTCTGTTTTTGTAATATGGAAACAAAACCTAATTTTTCAAACGCTATTTCCTCACAGTTTTAAATCAGAACAGTATAAAGTAGTTGTATTTTCCTAGGAGGATAGAACAAACTCTTGTCCCTTCTATCAGCAAATTCACTGAGATGGCTTCACCATAATCTCAGTGGATCAGGATTAAAGGGATAGAAGAGCCAATGAGGAGTTATGCCAGACCTTATTCTCACTAACAAGGAGGGGCTGGTGGAGATTATAAAGTTCAAGAGAAGCCTTGGCTGCAGTGATCACGAATGGTAGACCCTGTCACAGCCTTTCAGTACATAAAGGGGGCCTACAGGAAAGATGAGGAGGGGCTTTTTGTCACGGGGTGCAGAGATAGGATAAGGAATAATGGTTTTAAGTTGAAAGAGGGGTGATTTGGATGAGATATCTAAATGAGTGATGAGGCACTGAAACAGGTTGCTCAGAAAAGCAG